>NKCI01000309.1:0-34926 GCA_003946985.1 Fusarium duplospermum | reverse complement strand
TGACGTATATGACGCTATACCTACAATAGTAACTACATTCGTAGCTATAATTGGACGTGAGGGTGGGCAGGTGTATGGTAGCTGTGGAGCTGTTGGTCACGGACCGCTCTCAAGTATCGCATACCGGCCGTCTGTCCGCCTTGAAGGCAAGACAGGGGGCACGTTCAAAACGAACGGTTGACGCCATCGTGGATGGGTGGAAGTGGAAGTGGAATGGTAAGTCTGGCACCGTAGAACACCATCGGATTGCGCGCCACTAGAAGGAAGGAGACGACCAGTGACAGACAGACTTGTTCCTGCAGTCTTGGGGTGTTTTAGCGTCGAGCCACTCATGTCCATGTCCTCGATATCCACACTGTACTATACATTGCCAAACCTGTGCATAGAGCCGTGCGAAAGACTTCATCGCAGGCACGGCCTAGCCGCTAGGGGTTGTGGCACTTCCTCTTTTGTCAGAGCACTAACCAATCACAGAGCTCAGAGCACTGGACGCTAAAACGCCCAAGGTCTGCCCGTTCCTGCTCCATCCTAGGGGGTTGAGCAACGCAGCGTTGAGTGCTCGCCTAGGAAGTTCCAATGGAAAGCTGTCAAGGGAAGTTGGACGTTTGCCAGCGACGGACACCATGATGGGATGATGATGATGGAATTCATCTCGCTCGTGCCAGGCATATTTCATCCACTTCACATCGAGTCCCTGGGTAACATGTGAATAAACTGGCATGCGGGGCACGTATTACTGTCATTAATATTATGCAAGGCATCCTACAAGAAAATGAAACCGTTTGATTCTACAAGTAACTCTGCCTCGTGGTATCCAACGTGGAGAAATCAGGCTAGGCGGCATACCCTCCTTGTCGTCGCCTCTCATCATCGCCTCTCATCATCAGCTGAATCACTCACTCAATCACCCACCAGCAGGTTGCTTTATTGCCCCAGAGGAACTCATGCTGACGGTGTCTTGGCTTGACGGGCACCCCGAAGAACCTTGGAGAGCACCGGTTGCCAATCTATTTGGACATTGACGGGGAGCCTCCTAACACATTGCAAGTAATAATCCTCGAGGTAGGCTCATTCTGTAGAAGCAAATGAAAAGAAAAGAAAAAGGCCACTCTGAACATTCGTCTCGAAGAGCAACAATAGCAAACACAACTTGAACTAAATAGCACCTCAGGTGGCATGCATTCCCTTCTTCGATCGCCCCCATCGTGGTCAGCGACCACTCGCCTTTGATGTCTTCTTGGCTGTTGGCCCCTTCTTCTCTACCCTCGAAAAGTTTTTGCCCTTGGCACTTGTACGAGGCTTTGACCTCTTCGTTGACTTCTCTGCCGCCTTCTTCGTTAGTCGTGGGCGCAATTGACGCGGCTCTGGCTGGATAGAAGGTTGACGTGCTGCAATGCGTGCGCTGCGACGAAGCCCTCCTGGAGGAAGTGAAGAGGCGTCTGCGGATCGGCGTGAACGCTTGCTAGTTGCCTTGATCAGTCTCGAACTCTTGGGTTTCTCCGGGGCCTGCGCAGTTGTCTCTACTGTGATGCTCGAGTTGCCAATCGTGGGTGGAAGCGATCCCTGGTCGAGTTTCCGTCTCTTCTGACTTGGGCCTGCGTTCGAATCTTGAGGACTAAGCATTCGCTTCTTCCCCTTATTCCGACTTGCACGAGACTTTTCGGCTTCAGCCTCTACCATCTCGGCTTCAACCAAAGGAAGCTGCCCCAGAACCCACTGAACATACAGACGGTGACAAGTCCACTTGATATCCGCATGGTGGTATTCATGCGTACTGCCAACAAAGGCGCTCACTTTGTCATTCCGAACCTTTACCCTTTTATAACGTCGTTCAGCACGCTCGACATCCTGGGCCACCTTGTTCAGCATCTCGACCCGTTGCTTCTCGGGAATCAGGAAGCGCTCTGGGGATTCCTGGGTCAAGTTGAAGACTCTTTGGGCTTCTGCTTTGGCCATGCGGAGTTCGGTGTGAGCCTGTTGGACGTCGTTCTCGCGCTGGAGTGAGCCTCTCATGGAGCGTACGTCTTCTATCGTGTCGTGGGGCCCAACGATCTTGGTGTCCACGAGCTTCTTCCAAGCTTCGTCATGCTTAGGGCCTAGGCGTTCCATGTCCTCGGCGTGTCCATCTAGCCACCAATATTCGTAGCCCAGATACTCGATCCATGTTGTGAGTTGATCTTGTTGCGTGGGATCCTCCTTGAGCTCAAAGGGTCGAGTAATGCCATGACTGGCGAGGCGACGTTTGACGGCTTCGAAGTAGTCGGCGGAGCCGTTGCAACCACGCTCTCGGCATCGGAGCCGCTGTCGATTGCGGTCCTTCTGTTGATGTCCCCATTCGCGCTCGAGACAGAATGGGTTCTTCTTCAACTTCTCCTCGAACTCAGCTCGCGCCCAGTCAAGCTTCAACCGGTTCGTCCAGAACGTTGCCACTTTGACATAAGCTTCGTAGGTGTCGTTCTCGTCCTCGAGCCCTCTGTTGTCCTTTTGCCACTTGCGAAAGTCCTTCCACCTTTCGCCCTGTTCTAGAAAAATGTCAAACGGCTGGTTCAACTCAGGGTGCCTTTGCAAGGGTTGTATCAGCTCGCGATGTTCTTCAGGTTTCTCGAGCACCTCGTCGATCAGTTCGATGGGATACAGTGGGCGGCCACCGTCTTCGATCAGTTGGTTGTAGTATATTGTTTCGACTTCTTTCCTATGGGCTCGGTGATTCGTTGCTGGGGATGGGTGCCTGGACTGCCCTGGAGACTGCGGTTGAGGTCGTGACGCAGTGGGATCGCCGTTTGGAGGGACTTGGCGTAGACGCGCATCGAGATCATCAAGATCAAGCGGCTGTGAGGTGGTTTCAATGTTCAGAGAGATAACTCGCTCCTTGGCCCTGGCGGTGAATGGGCGTCAGCAGCACTCGTCAGGCGGAATGTCTTGTCCGAGGACGACTCACTTCAACCTGCTCGCAAGGCGCTCCCGCTCATCCTTCGACAGTTTCTCCCAGCCATCAACAGGAAGGTTGTAGATACCCGTTGAATCACGGTGCTCTTTCATAAACTGGGTGAGTTGGTCGTCGCTCATGGCCATGAGCTCGCTGACATGCAGCGGGGAAGGCGTTGTCCCGCGGGCAACTGGTGAAGTCATGTTGTTTCTTGACCACGGAAAGAAAGAGAAGAGTCGTGATGCGTATGAAGCCAGAAACATATGTGACTAGCCTCCAATAAATGTTGACAGGTGCGGGTTGATGTTTGGCAGCTGTGGCAGGCGCCCCTCATCAGGTGTGCAGCTGCAGTTACACATCAACGGAAGCAAAGTTCAAGAGGGTTGCACTTCGCTATTTGTATCTCCCGAGACGGTTCATTCGCAGTCACTCATAGTAGTATAGTACTTCTCTGAGTCAGGTACCGTAGGTACCTAGATGCCAGCGGATGGCAAGCGTGTATCACCAACAACCGCCTGCCTCTGAATAGAGTCAACAGCCAGAGCACGCGGAGTGAACCAACCGTAGTTTTTGTCTACTCATATCACGGTTGGTTATGACAGAGTCTGACCGCAGAGTCTGATCAAGCAATAGACTAGAGAAGCTATATCTGATGGACTGGCAACGAGCGTGTATATATTCATACCCATACGTAGCTGGCATTATGGCTTCTCTTCTTCAACTTACCTCGCTATCCTCATAATCTTCGATACCATTCCAAACTATTCATAAATACAAGCTTTTCAAAATGAACGAGTCAAATATCATTGCGCGAGTGTATCCACACGGCACCAACTCCAGCATCCCACTTGAAGCCATCACCGCTAGCCCACTTTGCAATCACCCACCTCGAAACCATGTCCAAGCACCATATAACCGAAGCGAGAGAGAGAGAACCGAGCCGCCAGAGGATACAACAGGCTCTTCACCATGCGTTGAAATCAGGTTCAGCAACATACCAAGGACGAGTCGGGGAATCCTCATCGGTTCCCACGCAGACTGCGATATCGTAGTGCCCATGAGGGGGATCAGCTTGCGCCACATCAGTATAACATTTGATGACGAGAAACGCCTAATCATTAAAGACTGGGGATCTCTGATGGGCACTCAAGTCACTTACGATACCCTAGGTGCAGGAACACGAAGCACGACGAGCTGGGACTCTCGACCACTGCATCCTTGGACTTGACCAGCCTCATCACCGAGGCTCTCTTAGGCCTCGACGACCGGAACTTGCATCTGGCAGAGCACGACGCTGGCTCGAACTACCCATCTGCCATGACTGCCATTTCTCCGAGTCTGAAGAGCTGAGCCGCCAAGCGTTCGGCCAGCAGGATTACTGGATGGAAGAGTCCATTGTTGCTAAACACCGTAGAAGCAAGAAATTGAAATGACGGCAAATAGCAACATGCTCTCGTTACTCCGTCTCTGGCTTCCGTCCATAGACATACTTGTACTTGCAGTAGATGTGAATCGACTTGGTGTTTCGCATGATGCGGCGCATCTTGGCTAGGAAGACCTGGTACTCGTCCTGGGGCCATCCCAGGATACTCGTCCAGAGAAATAGTGTGTATCCTGGCAAGAGCGTCAGCTGGATCCATCAATTGGGGAGATATGCGAGCTCACCTTCCATGTCATTCTCAAGCGTCAGTTGCGTGAAGCGGCCTATCTCGGCGAGCTTCTTATCAAGAGTCCATCCGCCAACAGGCGCCTGGTAAGTCAGCACCAAAACTGAGAGCGAAGACGATGGCCCCTCACCTTGAATGGGAACGCCTTGATATCCTCAAACCCTGCTTCCTTGATACCCGTCTCTTGAAGACCATCCTCGATCACGGTAAAGCTATGACCGAGCTTCTTTCCACCCTCTTCAAAGACAGAGTTCCACACCTTGATCGTATCTTCGTCTGCGGCGGTGCCGTCGTCGCAGTAGTAACGAGGATCAAATTCGCCCGACTCAACATAGCCACCAGGCTTGCAGACGCGGTAAGCTTCACGGAACAAGGCGTCCCAGTCCTTGAGAGCTCCGTTGAGGAAACGGATGTGGACGTAGTCGAAGGAGTTGTCGGGCCAGGTCCAAGGCTGGGTTGCATCATCGACCAAGAACTTGACGTTGGGGGGTACCCAAGTTGGCTATTGGAGTCAGCGAGGAACCGGTTAGATGGTAGGATGAACATTACCTGCATGGGCGACAAGTCGAAACCTGTTACCTCGGCATTGGGGTGGGCATCACCGAAATCACTGCCAGTGTTTGTCAGTGCATGGCCACAAATCAGGCACGATGTAGATATCCTCACATTGCCCATATTCCTACAAACAAGGTCAGCAACAATACCACATACAAAACCAAGCCAGCATACCATTTCCACAGCCAACATCGAGCACTTTCTGAATGGTAAAGCCTATCAGCCACCATAATTTCAAGTCAAACGCATGCTCTAACCTGAATATTCTCCTTGAGCGGGGCAAGATGGAGTTTCCCGTCAAGGAGAAGCGTGAGGTAGTGGTGTCTATCAAGGTTAGTCGCCAAGAAACTCCTTGTCAGACACGTCAAACTTACACAATGTCTAGGGACTCATTCTGTTTCTCATCGTTGGGGGTAAAGTACTGCGTATTGTGCTTCTCACTGTGAAAGGTCCTTCCGTGAATGGTGCGGTACTCGAGAATGCTTGAAGATACCGAAGCTGTGGAGCTGGCATTGTCTCTGGGGTTCGGTTAGCCAGGGAAGGGAGGGGATGTTGACGATCTTGGATCTGGTGGGTCACTTGCTCATCAAGTAGAAACGCCGAGTCGTCTCGGTTATCGCCCTGTGTGTCAAGATCTGGTTAGTTGCTAGATCGAGATGTCAGCGTGTGGGCGATATAAAGTTGGCAGCTGTCAGTCTGTCAAACTCACCCCGGCATCCTTGTCAGGTCATGCTCAGATTTCACGGCTGCCGCCTGCTTACCTCTGCGGGTGGGCTGTCTGCCGCGATCAGCGGTTGGGTAGGAGCCGTCTCAATTGGCGACTGTCGGCCGGAAGACGGCTTGGGAGATGTCTTATCTGCCATAGCTGATGCTGATATAATGTCTCAAGCGTGATAAAGCGTGATTTGCAGGATCAGGCTGAGGGGAGGTTCGAATCCGCGGAGGCCGGAACAAGGAAAGTCCCGTGACTTCCGTGACCCTTGATCGCGTTGCAGTCGACGGGAGGGAGCGTTAAGCGACTGAAACGGGTAGTATTATTCAAGATGTCATTTTTTTTATTTAATACGAAGAGGAGAATTCCTTTATTGTTTCTCCGGACCTTCCATTCCCCTTGCATCACCTTCCTGTGGAATGTGAAGGTTGCTGGAGCATTTCGAAGTCATCTCCATTCCCGTTACGAAGCCAATCAGCAGCAACCACTTGGTGGTGCGAGTCATATGAACCGGTCACACAAGACACAGTTGATAAATCAACATCTCAGTTGATAGAAAGTGCCTCGATTATACCATGAGCCTCCCCGAGGGAATTATTTCCACTACCCTGAATACCCTGGCCGTGAAAGGATGGGTGGAGTTCTGCCTGAGGCACCCACATCTCAGCACGAACCACCTCAGCTGGTCTTGGCGATTTATGATGCCCTGATAGGAATAGCCTCAGACAAGGTCAAGATGCATCTCTCAACATCCAAGTATCAGCGCTGATTCTCTATTTCCGCGGCATAAACTACCTACCTACACAACGAAAGCCAGACCGAACAGAGTAAACTCACGGAGAGATTATTTAAAATCTCCGGCGGCTGTTTAATTGCACCGCGTTGCGCCCAGCGATGGAAGGCTCAGGGGTTGATCCATATTGAACGGTAATACTTGACTAGATGCTAGCGAAGAGGCGATCGATTGAGATAATGTGACTCTATCGCTCTCATCACTAAGCCATGGTCTTGTTGATGTACCCCAGTGTTTCTTTCTGTAGCAACAGGTCTTGTATCGGTACATGCTCAGCTACCCCTTGCTCTAAGCTTTCCTTTGAAGTTCCTTCATTCTCCTTCCACATCTGAGTAAAGGCATCAACCAAGGTGTCTTGACCGCGGATAGCGTTGGTCAGATCATTCATCTCCTTTTCAAGAAGACCCCCAGGCAAAAATGTGAGTGTCATCTCGACAAAGTCATCCACAAGGTTGTCAGGGAGCGGCGAGTGCTCAAAAAAGGACCTCAAGTCATCTTTTTCAATGAGCTTGACCTCGATTTTCTTTCCAGTGACTTTTTCCCACGCTTCGTGAACGTCATGGACTGAAAAGTTTCGAGGCCCGTGGAGGTAGACGATCCGGGGACTCTTTTGTAGAGGGGCGCCGATTCCCAAGGCCTCGCGGGCGCAACATCTACCGATGTCTCGAGCAGAGGCCTGCAGTAAGTCACATGTTAGCATGAAGTTTTTTCATATAAACAGCTTTTCTTACCATAGGGAGACTGTAGTCAAGCGGTGCGATGGTCGAGTAAAAATAAGGAGGGTCAGCTCTGATGGTCTCAAGCGCAGAACTCCAATTCTCCATAAAGAAGCAGTTCCGGACCAGTATAACATCGCAATCCAAGCCCTCTAGGATTCTTTCGCAGTTGTGGTTCGTACGAACCTCTCCCTATTAAGCCATGTCAGCGACATCTCCAGTTTTAAGGAGGTCAGTCTTACCACTCCTTCAGAATATTGAGCCCCTTGGCTCGACAAGTAGACAACTATCTTGACAGATCCTGACCTCTCGACTTCACATTGTTTGCCATTTTCTTTCCAAAGGCGATGAAATCAGACCCGTCGAGTTTGGGGGGTGTCATAGTGATGACGGCATCGCAACCTGAGAAATCGAGGCTGGCTCCATCGCTAACATCCCCTTGTACAGCCTGGAACCTCATATGCTTCTTGAATTCTGCAGGAACCTTGTCCAGATTGCGATAGACGCCGACGACAGCGGGTGACAGCGGATCATTGAGAAGGGTCCGGATTGCGGACCGGGAGGTTTGCGCTGAGCCTGGGACGACAATGACCTTCATCTTGGGAGTTGTGCGAGGCCTTTAGGCTTGCTACTGGGTGCTAGTGCTTCATGTTTCAAAAAACAAATCGTCAAGCCCATTCTTTATACTCATTCTCTAACTCATCGCCTATTCGAGGCTGCCCCTAAGCTCTAGCCGTGAGAAGTGGGATACCGATAACTTGGCGACAGGTCAAGTCAAACGAGCCCGTAAATGACATAAGCCATTAGAGAATGTTACAAATCTTGAATCATCCGGCGCTGTACGTAAGTACTCCGTCGAAGCACTCATGGAGTACAACAACTCTGAGGACAGCTTAGTCAATCCTCTGCCCGCCTTGTGTAAGTCATAGTCTATGTCAGAGGGGTCTGATTGATGGATGAGCGCCCCGAATTCAGACATAGTATGGCCTGGATGTTCTATAACGACCGTCGAAGTGTGTTGGTTGTTTGTGTGAAGTAATGGGGCCTAGCAACGCGGTCTGCTTCAACAGCAGTACACAGTTGACAACATCCCATATTCGTGAGAGTCAGTTCTGTCCTTCATAGCTCATTTAATATTTCAAATTACAATTATGCACTACTTATAAGAGCTCCCACTTCTACACAAGCTGACCGAAAGCGAAGTTCATCCCAGGCATCCCACCGACTCGCCACCTCTGGCAAAACAGGTCCCTCCCGTTTCAACCCAGCCTTGCAGATCACATCATCGATACCCGCACCGTTAGAGAAGGAAATCAACCGAAGAAATGCGCTTCCAGAGTCAACGGTGAACTCTTGTCTCTCCGGTATCATAATGGCTTGGCCCTGCCGTACAAAGGTCCACTCTGTGTCGTTTTTGAACTTGATCTTCAGGACGCCTTGGATGAGGTAGAAGCAGTGGACTACTCTTGTGAAACACCACCATCTGTCGACGAATGGTGTCGCTTTGAGGACGTAGGAGGTTTCCATTGCTGAGATTGAGAACCTTCCGTCTGACTGCGCCGTCGTCACGCACGGTCGGGAAACGATACCTCCGAGTATCCAACTGGCGCTATTTGTGATGCGTAGGAAGTACGGCTGCGATATTGCCGGCAAGTTCGTCTCCATTTCTAGACCTTTGAGAATATCCGGCGCAAGATGTGCTTCTTGAAAGTGAATGTCATATCTGACGTCTCCGCTCTGGTCGCCAGATGCAAGGCGGAGTTCTTCGCCGTGGTCGTTGCGCAGGACGCGGCCAAGTCCAGCTATGTCATGAACGGTGGTAAGAATAATGAACTCGGACTGAGATTCAAGAGGCTTATAGCCATATACTGTTCCCTGCTGTAGTGTCAGAGCCTAGTCGGTGAAGCATTCCACTCCACTTACCGGAGGAACAAAGACAAAGTCACCAAGACCTAACGTATGGCCTCGCTGGTGATTCCAAAACTGAAAGCGACCCTTGCATACCACAAAAGCGTTGTATGCACTCTGATGATGGCGAAAGCGAACAGCTTCTGTCAGCGTCGGTTCACGATGAAAGACGATGATGCTGTCGTCATTTGCCTGTGCGGCTTTGACGACTTCCTTGGCGGAAATGTCAATCTGACAATCATCCTTGAGCCGAAATATTTTGATAGACATGACTTTTTGCCATTGACCAGCTGCGATAAGTTTTGGGTATAGCAACAGAGGAAGGATGCCCCGATAATGCCCTACAGTGGTGGAGGTTGTCGCCCGGGCGTTTATGGTGTTGAATTGGAGCGCTGTCTGATTGGTCGCAACAACCCCATTATAGGGGCTGTGCAGCGCTCAGGTGCCCTATCACCAGGAGCGAGGTCCGTGATGCTCTCTTTCACAATAGGTACTCGATCAACAGTTAACCATTTTTCGTGCATTTAACTAACTAGAGGTCCCTTCCCCGGGAAATGCCTCGCCAATGACGTTTTGCTCAGTTCGAAGCTTGGGGCGTGTTGGTGGTTGTCTCCCCCCCAGGAGACGAGCCATTCAGCCGATACCAAGATCACTCGAGCCTCCGCTAAAGATGGTTCAAAAAGTATAGTAAGGATCATCAAATGGGCCCTAAAGTACCACCTTTATCATTGAATATGTTACATAAATATAATCATTATGCTTGAGAGTTAGGTAACCCTCTTCAATGCTCCGAGAGCCCAGGGAGCTAGGTTCAGCAGAACCTATGCGGCCTGCCACTGACCAAAGGTGTATACCTGGTTTTCCATGCACCACCTGGTGATGGAGAGCAGAGTGCCGAAACAACATACGCACTTCCAGATAAAGGCGGTCAGCGAGAAAAATTCATGTCTGGTGGTAAACTCTGATCTCACAAGCGAGTGCTCTGCGAGGACCGCCTTCTGGTACTCCTGTCGGAACAACCGACCACAAAAAACCCAACACGCCGAAACAACCCGCGGGCTTCAGGTAAATCGACTTGTTGGAAACCCTGAGCTGGAGCACAAGTGTAAAAATAATAGACTTGATCTATTCCTTTTTAAAACATGAAATACTGATATCTAAAACTAAGCCTATAAGCCGCGCTAAACCCTCAAGATGAACTGTTAGAGCCCAGGGGCCTCCTTACTTCCACCTCACTGTTCTCGTCGCCTAGGAAGCTGCGTTTGAGGCAGTGATTCGCTAAGAGGTGACCGTGATGGTGGATATGCGCTCAGTGGAACCTTGCCGGCCTGCACTATGGATGTGGGAGCACAGGACTGGCCCTGAGTGATGACTTGGCTTGCTGCCAAACTCCTAGCATGGTCGCCGCAGAGAAGGGATACGAAGGATGCAGATGTGCCTTCCCTCGATCTAATCGTGAACGTCGAGAAAAGCTAACCGGTTTCTTGTGCTGGCGTCTCTTTTTTTTCCCCTCAAACTGGGTGAAGGGGGGAGACTGGGTGGTACGACGATGATTTCCAAGGAGACGACCAACGCAAGGCCGTGATGAAGGCTGAACACATCATCTAAATTATCCAATGCCTTCAAAGTTCAGCGGTGAGGGGCAGCTGCCGCAGCCAATCCGCATTGGCCGTGAACTTCCTTGAGAGGCGGTAATCCCTTGGTCAACGAGGTGGGCTCAGCACCATGTGTGATGAGTTTAACGTTAAACTCCGGATATGCGGATTTATCTTGGCAAAGCTTAAATACGACCTTGTCCAATCATAGATGCTTCGTTGACCGTAGTATCCACCCTGGTTCGGGACCAGTCCATGCACCAAGGCCCCGTGTAAGTGCTGACCCCCCGTCATCGGTGAACGTGTATACTGCGTTGTCACCGTCTCGTTGAGGCCAAGAGTGGGAGCCAACAGTTCACTCGAGGTTCTTTTCTACAGGATCTTTGTTATGGCACCTGACCCGCAAACGGTGGTTGAGCGCCCTGTGATGCTCAACCACAGTCTCCTTGATCGTGTCCGTCAGTTTTGGTTTCGGCACATAACAGACGACCATCATTTAATCGTCTCCGACAAAGAGGAAGCCCTCGTCTGGTTCTCTCAAAATGATGAGTTTGACCAAGAATGCATGTGAGTCTGAGATCATGTCTCCAGTCCGGCATGTTCTTGCTGATGCCTCACAATAGTTCCAACTTCGGTCCTATTCTCGACTTCCTAAGTTCAGAATCCAACAGAATAGGGGTTGATTACATCCTACACGCCACCAACCCCACGTCTGCTTTGGACTGGATGAGCTTGATCATCCTCCTCGACCAGATTCCCCGCAACTGCTACCGAGGAGAAAAGGCCGCTGTGGCTTATCGCTTCTTCGACCCTATGGTACTCGGCCTCGCTTTCCGAGCCATTGCAACAGGTATCCCAGAACGCCCTGAGTTACGACATCGACATTCCTACCGCTTTTGGTTCTACCTCCCCCTTGAGCATTGCGAAAATGTCAGGATTCTTCAGGGCGTCGTTAGAGAGCATGATCTCATGTTTGAAGACAGTCGCCAACTGATGGACGGCCATGTTTCTGCAAGTCTACAGGGCCCTGACGCCTTGTACTGTCGCGATGTTTTAATCAGGAGACGGGAAAGCCTTAAAGTCTGGGAAGCGACACTTCGAGGGATTGTGAAGGATCACATCGCCGTCCTCGGGGAGCATGGTCGATACCCCCATCGCGATCGAGCACTGGGACGAGATGTAAATTGCAATATCTAGAGGCATAGATACAATCCGACTAAAATTTGGCATCGCAATGCTCAAATACTATCTACAAATCCACACGCAAAGAGCAGCGTATGCCTTGTTGAGCCCCGTCCGAGACACATACGGCTCTACACAGTGGTCTTCTCGCCAGCAATCTCCTTCACAAGCGCAATAACCTGCCCATCACTCATAGCTTCAACACCCAACAGCTCATTATCCTCATTTCCAAACCTCTTCACATAACCCGGAGTAGAGATGGAGAACCTGATAATATCCCGAATAACCTCAAAGGTCACCTGTCCAGTCTGCAACTGAGCCATCGCCCCGTCAAACACCTTCTTCATATCCAAATCCTCCTCCTCCCAGTTTTGATCACCCAAGGCCTTCTTGGCAAGATTCGCGAGGTCTCTCTGCGTCATTTGTCTGTTGAAGATGTAGCAGGTTCGATTCTTAGTCTCTTCGAGCTTTGAGTGGGCGTTTGCGACAGCTGTGGCCACTGACGCGAGAGTGGTATGCGGAACGACCGTGTTACCACCATTCAGGTGATCTTTCCGTCATCGGCAAGCTTCTGGATATGTTCCAGGGCCTTGGCCTTGCCTTGAAAAACAGCCAGGCTTCGCGTTTTGGTATTGGTCGGGTCCGCGCTGAACTCGGATGGGATGAGCCTGTAGACTCCGGCCGCGACGGCGGCATCGATCAAGCGGATGGCAACGGAAGGGTCAGGCGCAGAGGTGGCATCGATGAGTGCATCTTGGCCCTTGAGGGTTACTGTCAGAGAAGAAACTGATTCGAAATCGACCACCTGCACGACAACTCCGGAGGGCACGTTGTTCACGGCCTTGCGAGAAAGAAGAGTCACGTTGAAGTGACTGGTTTTGACCAGAGCTTGTAGGATGCACGAGCCCAAGCTGCCGGATGCCTGAGATGTAGGTTAGCTTATGTTGGAAGTCATGACAGCAGGTTTGTTACGCACCCCGGCAAGAGCGACGTTCTTGATTTGATGAGCCATGATGTTATGGAGTGAATCAATGTTGATAGAGTGAATAGTTTGGTAGTTGAGTATAGAGCTATGATGTTGGAAGATGATCTAGATGACATTCTAGCACATTGGCGATTATCCGACCCCTTTTAAGCAAAGAAGCTACAGTTCATTCAAGCCACCACGCAAATGTATTCCAAGCATTATTCAGCTTGATCAAAAAGCATCAAGATCGGATTGAATTAGATACCGAGAAACACACGTTAAACTCCCATCCCAAGAGTCTAGACTATCGACTTACACGAGCAAACACACCGTAGCAGTCCCTAGAATTCGGATATAACTAGACCAATTCAGCAAAAAAAGCACATTTATGCAAAAGCAGGGAGACCCTTGCCATTGACAGACTCTAAAATGTGGTTCCTGGGAGAACGACGCCAGTTCGCTGACGGAGAATTTTAGTCATTGATCGACCGACGTGGTTATTCCCATCTTGGATACAAAACCCGAGCGGGATACCGATTATTTGACTCGGAGTGATCACGAACTTGAGTATGATTCAAGAGACAACTGGCGGATTCTTGGAGAGCCCGTCCGTTACCATCAATGGCTTCATTCACGGAAGCAAACTGCCTGAAGCTGAATAATATCCCTCGAAGAGTTCACCCGTCCCCGACATGTTGCTTGATGCACGTCGTCTGTGTTAAAAGCAGCGTGTCGTGAATTAACACCGAGTCGCCGATTACAAACGAATGCCACTGCTGGCAGTTACCTACTTGAACAAGTTTTCCCAGACAGCCTGAATCATTCGACTTTTTTACAGTCCATAGCCTCCTAGCTGGCTGATTACCTATCCTTTGAAGTTCCAAAAACTGCAACACTGGCGGCGACAAAACAGCATCTTGGAATCCATCACCACGTCACACATGCATGCATCTGGAACAAACAATTTTTGATAATATTATATTATAATAATATTATTCTGCAAAAAAAAACAAAAAACGAGTGGAAGGGTGGAAGATGATGCTAGAACATCCCGGGACATTTAGACGTCCTGTAATAAACCGTCATGTCAAACCGTATCAATCCATCCCAATTCTGACCCAATTCAATCCGTCACTGAAACCCAATCCGTTGTCATTCCTAGCCGACCGTCTTTTCCTCCCAATCCAATTTCTCGTCCATGCAATTGTTTTTTTTCGTTTTCTTTTTCGTAAAAGGACATGTCGAGGCCACACCCAAGCCATGTAACGGTCCAATCAGCAATAACCAAAGTTGCTGTACGGACGAAAGAGCAAAACACACTTGACCACATGCAACACAAAAAAATAGGAGATGAAACAAGAACTGACAGACAGACAGACAGACAGATAGGAAACCAAAGAACCAATTATTTCCACCGTCACCAAGACCCCAACTTCAGAACAACCAGACTATCATCTGGAGTAGTTGGATCGGTGACGACAAGCGAATCCCCCTTTTTTTTGTCGGTTTTCTTCGAAATCCCTCTCTCACCTTTTTTGTTGAAACCCTCCCACCCACCTCTCAAACCTCTTAATGAGGAGGTTCCTCAATGATGGACAAGTTCCTAAAACTGGCCAAATCCTCGGGCTTCACATGATGATTCAACTCCCTTCGCGGAACTGGACATCCAATCTGAGACAGGTAGAGCAGCATCTGCCCCGGAGGAGAAAGAGCCTGAATCGTCTCGTAGTGCGGCTCCAGAAAGTTGCAGATCAGGGTCCTGTCGGCGACAACCCTCCACCAATTCAGGCCATGCTTGAGTTCCATCTCCCGCATGCTTCCCCCCTCGGGATTCTCCTTGATGTAGTATCGCACAAAGTTGACCATGCCCATTGCCACTGCAAAGTAGAGAGTCTCGAGACGTTCCGTAACCGCGCTTTCGGTCTTGCAGCAAAAGGTAAAGTGCCAGTTTTCGCCACGCTTGAGACGATTATCAATCACGAGATTCTTGATCTTCTTCATCATGTTGTTGGCGAACTCGGGGCTGAACTTTTCCGCATTCTGTATGTTCATCATGCAGTTTGCCAGGCTGATGTCTGTTCTGCCAAATGGGGCTCCGAGTTCATACGAGACTCGGGCTTGTTGCCAGGATAACGAGGCGAGTGCTGCATTTTCGCCGAAATCTCGGTCTCGAAGCTCCGCCCATGGAACCGTCATTGAATTAAGTCCGCCGAGCCACTCAAACGCAGTTCGATGAATAAACTCGATCGAAGAGTCAATCAACGTGTCGTGGTTGGGGTGCGACTCTGGAGTTCCGCAGAAACACCCGTCCATATCATCCGGTTCACTCCGAATCACCTCCAACAGCCCACCGCAGCGGCTAGCAAGACGCTTCTCCAGAGTCAAGCACTGTCTGTGACGAGCCCCGAGCGTTCTCTCCGAATGAAGCTCAAAGTTGTCAAAGTCCATTCCCTTGTCATCGACAGCCGCCAAGCCGACAGTCCACATCCGACCTCTCTCACACTCGGCGCTCCGCGAATTCTTGCTTTTGTAGCAAACGCGGAGAACCTTGGCTGCCTGCTCACGGAAGCGGGGTTCAACCAAACTGAGCATGTGCGCGTACACGTCCGGGAGGTCTTCTGGGATGGCTTGGACGCGGTCTTCAAGGTCGCGCATGCATTCATATGCATCGAACCCCTGGAGAAGAGCCCTGGTCCCAAGAACACCCCACAAAAAGACACCGGATGCCTTCTCAGCGAGCGTCTCGATGAGGATGAGGGCCAGTGTTTCATCAACATCTCGCAGGACGCGCATGTACGGATGGTCATCAACCTTGTCCTGCACATACTGAAGAATGTCTCCCCCCGTGAGATGGTGAAGGTGCATCTTTGGGGTGTCTGCAAAGGAATCCACAAAGACGGGATGTGGTCTGCTCGACGCAATCACCTTGACCTTGGACGACGTGCAGAGCAGCTGGATGAAGGCGACGGCCCTAGACTCATCTCCAGAATACTCATCCAAGGCATCAACGACGAAGCAAAACTTTCTGTCGAGAACGCCCGGCTCGGCCAGCTTCTGAAAGGCCATTCTAACCTCCGGCACCGATGGCAAGGGGAGAGACTCGTAGGATTCAAGTATGACTCCTTCGGATGCGTGGTACCACATGGTTGGCAGAACAGCGGGGATGAGGGCGGGAATCTCGCTCAGGATGTGAAACAAGATGGCTCTGGCCATGCCTTCTCGGGTTCGTTGCTCAACTGTCCCTTGTGTCCAGAAGAAGTATGATCCAAGAGAGACGGGCTCGTCTTCGCCCCAGACGTCAAGATATCTCCTGGTATCCGGATGGTCGAAGATGTGCTTGAGGAAAGTGGACTTGCCAGCACCTGCTTTCCCACAGACCCAGTAGATGTCAGACCCAGACACAAGCCACTCGGCAAGATCATCCCAATCGGCGTCAATTGCCGGTGGTTTGAGAGCCCACTCAAAGGTATCAGGGTGAGGTTCACGCAGGTTCATCTTCCTCTCAGCCATCCCACGGAACCAGAGGTTCCTCAAGACTCTTCGTCGGGCAAGATGAGTAATGAGATCACCGGCAGCGTGAGCAATGTTATCTCTCACTCCCATGGCAGCATCGCGAACATGGCGCATGTCATCCATGTTCTTGCACCTCCTAACGTCCTCCTTCGCCATCTGGGAAGCGCACTCGAGGCAGTTGGGACTGCTGGCGAATTTGTTGAGGGTGTTGACAAGTTCTCTGACACCCTGAACGAGCCTGTCAAAACCCGAAGCGCAGGTGGCGACTCGTCGATAGGGGGCGTTTGTTGACGAAGACAAGCCGTCTGGAATCACCAGCGCGCGGAGCCTCAGACGAAGAAACTCGTTGTTGAAGTGCTCCAACCGAGGGCCGCTGAGGACCGGAGAGCTGGGTAGATAGGTCGAATCAGGAAGAGACTCATCCTGCTCATGGCACATGAGCTGATACTTGAAGCGAATCTGAGGCTTGTCCATGAAAACAACCAGGGCGTTGCGAAAAAGTCGAAAGATCTGCTCATGGATGCTGAGGTTGTCGAGGCATTTGTCGTAGCCATCCTCAAGGAGCTTGACCTTTTCAGTCCATTGAAGAAGCAAGGCCCTCTCAATGTCGAGCTTGGCCTGGAGGACGTTCCATTCGTGTCCCAGAGCCTTGGTGGCCGAGATGTTGGAGATGACGTCGAGGTAGGCCTTGAAGGCACCTGCGATTCTGGCGTTCTCAGGTTTAATCGAGGTCACGCTCAGGACCATGTCTGTAGTTGGTTCCGTATCGGAAAGATGTAGATGAATAGATAGACAGTGCATGAAGTGTGTAGTTGATGGTTTAGAGATTAAAAAAAAAACAGAAGGGGAAACCGACCGAATTTATCCAAAAATGAAGGTCCAACTCAACTCAGCTCAACTTTCTTGTCGTCTCTTCTCTTGTGCGGGGTTTCCCATCCCATCCCATCTCATCTCATCTCATCCCATGTCTTAAGCCGCGTTACGACAGCACATTTGCACTTTGAAGCAAACAAAAAACGCCTTGCATGTTGGCTCTAGGATGTGATAGGATTGTTCAAACGAGCGTGGCTAGCTGACCCTCGTAGCGGGCCGCGTCTTGAAGAGGGGGGGAAGAGGTGTTTCGGCTGTTGCAACAAGAAAAAAAAAAGAAAAAAAAAAAGGGAACACGTTCGTCGGTAGTTGTTGACTTTGTTCTCTTTTCAACGATTAATTCATTAATAAAGTCTACAACTTGGAGGTCCCTCTTTTGACAATACAAACTAGACCTGTTTCTAAACTCTTTCCAAGTATCCATTCAGCTATCTGTCCAAAGATGGTGTAGTGCCACGTATCTCCCTCTCTCTCTACCTGACTCTATGTTTTCTTTTCTTCTTCCTCAACAACTGAGACAGTCCGTGCGAACCGCCTTCTTTTTTTTTCTCTCTCAGCCAACAAACCCTTGTTCGAGCAATCATAACCTCGTCCAGGCACGCACGAATGTCCTCATCTTTACGTGATCCCCATTGTCTCGCCACATGCCCTTCGGAAGAGGGCCTAGAGCAAGCCCCTATCCGAAACATTGACTATTCAGAATGCTGACACGCAGCCGCATTTCCCCTCAGGCGTCGGCCAATTAGACACCGTGATGGAACAGCCTGCTTGATGTCGGCAAGCGTAGATATCACCTTTCGGATCCCTGGCATGAATGGGAACTCCTCTCCATGTTGTGTAACTTGACGGATGCATTGTTCGAGTCCCCGAGGGACTGCTGCTGCCACCCGGAAGAAGAAATCTCTCTTATTTCTCAGCCCGCAAATGCAAGCCACCTGGTATGTTACCATTGCGTTCCCTAATGTCACTAGGTACCTCATCTTGACTGTTTCCCGGTAGGTGGTTGATACTAGAGTTGCCGCCCCCGCACGGGCCTCGCAGGGGGTTGTGAGATCTCTACCTCCATACCCGGCCATACGCAACTACTTTATTTCTTCACTTGTCGACAGTGACGTTTAGTTTGACTACTGCTTCTTAGATTGAGACCTGTACTTGGAACCATTCAAACTATTATTATCGAGCTACGATGACAGCCATGGTCACACCGAGTTCATCTTGCCCTGGGGAACCGGTCGACCTTGCGACTCAGCCATAAACCCCTGCATGCAAATGTGCAATACAGAGTACTCTGTACTCAAGCCAGAGACGTATGGCGGCCTGCGTGTGACCAGGTCATACCTGACGCACGTTGGAATTCAGTCCAAACAGTATGAATCTATATTCTCATACAATGCTATCCAGAGAGCCTGGTTCACTTCCGTTGACAAAAGCCCGACACCATGTCTCAACCGGAGACGTTAACACCAGTCGTTCCATTTCAATGACCACTTCCTGCATACAAATACCCTGTCAAAATGAGTTCCCTGTCAAACTGAGTCAATGAAACGGTCGTCTCCAGTTACACAGCCTTAGGAGTTTATGTATGCGACACTCCCCACACTTTCACGATACAGTGTATATAAATCACTTCTCAGAAACTCGGCTGTTGAACGTTGACGACGGCAGATATCTTGGGAACCCCGCTTTAGGAGTGATAGATCAGATTCGACGGGATTATGACTGTTTCTTTGTAATCTAGGTACAGATGAATCTTGCGGGGTTGTATCTGCCGATACAATCTATGTCTATGACGAACCGTGATCTGCAGTCGAGGCGTTGTCCAGAACCTCAAAGTGTGGTGGTGGCTATGAGAGCCTGATTGCCAACAGCTGAACGACAGGGTCAAACGCCAGCCCCGTCCTCGATTTACGCAGACACACATCCATCCTTGCTGTCCTCAATAAAGAGACCACCGTAGATCAAACCCTCATCGAGATCACTCTCCTGAAAGCCAGAGTTGACAACATCATCCGTCCCAGTAGGCTTCTTCAGGATACCAATCTGGTACTGTCCTCGTCCAGAGTTATCGTTGGAAATAGCCTCCGTGACGGCTCGGAGGGGCTTGCGGCCCTCCGAGTACCAGGCTTGAATGGTGCTGCGGCCGGTCAGCAAAAAGAAACATTGTAGTCTCAGGGTGAGACATGTAAACTTACTTGTTATCAAAGTCGAGCGTGATGGCAAAGTTCTGCCACACATCCTTCAGAATAGGGGTGGACCAGATCTGCTTGTTGGTGCGGTCAAGCAGCT
The DNA here is from genome assembly GCA_003946985.1 of Fusarium duplospermum. NCBI lineage: Eukaryota > Fungi > Ascomycota > Sordariomycetes > Hypocreales > Nectriaceae > Fusarium > Fusarium duplospermum. Next base: position 15,236 of record NKCI01000309.1, on the reverse strand, counting down.
TCCATGTATCCTTTGGCAGATCCTGACCGATGATGGTGCCAGCCTCAAAGTTGAACTGGTTGCTTGAAAAGTCGGCCGCCTCGTGCCAGACATTCTTTACTCATACTGTCAGCTCAGTTCTTTGCACATTCTGCGTCAATTGTCTCACCAGGTACTCGTGGCTAAGGTTGAGAGGCCGGCTCTCATCCTGCAGAATGCTGAAATGAAGTGTCTTGACGCCTTCAGAAGCAGGGCTCTTCTCATTGTCATCCTTGGCGAATTGCAGTCCTGCACGTCGAAAGCCCTTTTGCTGCATGAAGATGCTCTCGTCGCTGATGGTCACCTCGAGGGGGACAGTACGAGACACGGTATCGAATCGAGATCGAGGTGCGTTCTTGGGGAGGAGAAGAATCTCGGACCAGGAAATGTTGTTCCCCTTGACGAAGCCTGGGTTGAAGGGGTTCCAGCCACCGCCGTTTTCAGTGTCAAAGTCGGTCAGGGAGGCATTGGCTGGAACGCGTCCGTCAAAGACAACGGCGCAAGAGTTGCTGGCCTTGGAGTAGGTGTGGAAGCGGTGGCCGAGAGGAGTGGCCGAGACCACGGAGGAAACGAGAGCGAGGAATGTTGCGGCACGCATTTTGAATGATTGTGGGTGGTGATATGTACAAACGAGAGTAATGAATGTGACAAGAAAAAAAAAACACTATCCAGTAGTGAACGATCTGAAGAGTACTGATTGATGAGATGAGACGTTCAAGAGACAGAAGACGTCTGATATATATCCTTTCATGCTCATCTACCGGCTTCTTCGGTAGTTGCCAAGCTTCCGAAACAATATTACAAGCTTCGTCATCCCAGCCGGCACATTCAAACAATTCCTTACCAATCCACCCATATCCTCGTGTAATTATCGCAACCATTGGAGGGAAAATAGCTACCCTTTTGTATAATACTGAACCTGTGGGGACCCGGGACTGGTGCTGTTGTATCTGAAACGGGCTTCTAGAAGCTAGAAAAGCTTAAAAAGTTGCACTACGAACAAGGTTTAATTAAGGGAACCGCTTTCCGGATCATGACAGGTTCCCGAGGTTCCGGACCTGGTAAGAGGAAGAAGCACGGGGTCATTTCGTCATCTTCTTTGAGGAAGAGATGGTTTTATCGTCGAGGACCCTTATAGTATCATTCGTAATCGCTCTCCTTCATCATCACATGATCCATTACACCGAATCTTTCCCATCCCTTTGAAAGCCGCCGGGATTACCCGACATCTTTACCATCAAAAGGCCCGAGCATCTAACCCTACGGCGCCTCCCGTTCCGGTCCTCGGGCCATCTCCCGAATCTCAGTCCCACAACGCCGACCCCGACACGGCCCTCCCGACCCGGAGCAGTCCCCTCACGGGAATACCCACTAACCCTCGTGGTAGCAATAGCATCACTTGACAAGCTTCTAATTTACGCTATGACAAGACGCTATGCCACGCCTTCACGAGTCAAACGGCATGGCATCTAAGCATTAAACTTCAATCACCAAAAGGAATTGTCCACCAAGTGTTCTAATCCAAACCTTGAACCCGCCACAGCCGACCCAAGTACACTAACTTCACACCCTCACTCACGATGTTCACATTGCAGTAGTCGTTTTCTACAAAACAATCACAATCGACGATCCCCCCTCAATAAAAAACGGATTTCCCAAAAACTTGACCGAGCGTCTAGAAGAGATGATCCCCCACGGCCAGCCTTCCCGCATGTAAAAAACGCGGGCACGAATCACCTTGGCTCACCGAGGACGCCCGCTCATGTCGGCATTTCCCATCCGCTGACCGGTGTGTGCGCCATAACTGCAGCCAGGGGCGGGTTGAAAGGTTGCAAAACTTGTGTGAAATGAATGCATTTTTGTGATGAGAAAAAAAGCCTCACTGGAAATGATGCCGTTCGGCACGTTCTATCCGTGACGGTGCAGCAAAATCCTACACATATACCATTTGTTCTTCTTCCCGTGTGTGTGATACTGCATGTTGACTTGCCAGGTGACTACTACAAGGTCAAGCCATGTATGTGTAGATTACATCAAACTGCACAGACTATCAACGAAGCGTCAAGCTCGCAAGTTGGTCAAGCGCTTGAATAAGCAACTATATGCTTAACGCTGCGACATGATACATGATGCCGGGTCTAGAAGATGGGACGAGCTACTCTTTTGACACATGGTTGCTTGGCTTCACGCCCCGAGGGCGTTGTATCTACCCAACTCTGCATTTGCAGCTTCTACACTCCCCCTTCAACAAAACATGGATTGTACAGCTTCACTTTCAACCTAGATGGCGTCACAGACAATAAACACCTCAGATAAACATAACCAGCGGTGAGTCATCTACTTCTCTCGTTTAGCCGCAAGTTCCCTCGATTCCGACTCGACCAGAACACCTCCGACGTCGCCCACTACCACCCGTCAACACCATCACCATGATATATTCCGACAGCTCTCTATGGGGAGACACGGCATGTCGCGTGGGATGCTTTCTACCCATGTATCACCTTGATTCCACCCACTCCGTTATCCTCTGCGAGCAAACATCCCAGCCCACCGTATCGGCGCAGCTGACACGCCACAACGCGGCATATACTTCTCCTCGGCGGGCCAAAGCACCTGACAGGTCGACAGGCATCACCGCCCGGCGCCGAAGAAGTATCACAGATGGCCCGAGAAAGCCCCTTTACAATGGATACCGGTTATATGCACATGTCTGAATGGATCAAGAATGCAACTGTCTATTCTGCTAATTCGCAAGACAATGACTGACGGCAATGCCCAAATGTCCCAATACTTGTAACTAGTTCATAGTATAAGCATAAGCAATCTTAAAAGGGCGCTTCTTTGCATCCAAAAGAAAAAAAAAACGTAGCAGAATAAACAAAGGATGAATTGATAACCCCCCAGGTCATCTCCATCCCAACTTTTCTTTCCATCTACCGGGACAGTTGATCATGGTATATAATCAACCCTCGCCAGATTCCCAAAGAAAAGGCACAAGAGACTGATGTTCGGGGGTATTAAGCCTGCTTGCTTCCAATTCTGTCCTCCGTATCCGTTGGTCCAAAGCATAGTACAACGTGGTGGGCAAAAAAAGAACGGTTTCAAGGCAGTTCCAAACTGCAACCGTATGTTATGTACAGTTCAGAGTGAGTACTAAGTAAAAAGAAACGACAGTGAAATCACCAACTCCGGACCATGCGGGCTGCCCAGCTCCCCTGTCCATGGTCCTCTCCCCAACGCCCTTATAGATGCATGCAAATGACAAGCAGCGCAGTCAGAGAATGCATATCCTCATTGAGGGACAGCTTGTCGAAAAGACAAAGGAAAGAAATGAAAGCCCCAGTGTTGTGATATCATGCCCGATCCGATAGTCGTATTATAGTATCTGTGACTGAATCGGGTCCATCTCGTCAAGAAAAAAAAAATCTCGTTTCGTTGACATTCGTAAATTCGTCTAATAGCCAGCTTGGCCTGGCATCTTGCCTAGCGAGTGACCGCCCGACATCTTCGGGGGCAGATGGTTGTGGCAGAAGATCTTCTTGTTTCCGTTGGTCTTGTTGTCCTTCTTGGTAGCGTCGATAACCAGAGCCGGATCGTCATATGATTCCACCTGGCAGCACTCAACGTTCTTCATCCATCGGTTGTTGATCACCTCGTTGATGCCGATACGCTTGTGAGGATCAGGGTTAAGCATCTGCAGCAACAGACGGCGGAGAGCAGGCGGGGTAACGCCAACGTCGAGGGCGTAGCACTTGGGGTAGTCGCTGTCGGAAATGCAAGCATCGCACTCGGGGTGCTTAGCGTACCACTTGTTCCAGCCATCGACGAGCTTGTCGTAGTGCAGGTTGCCCGCCTCAGCACGAGACCAGATAGCACCGCCAAAGGTAAGGTAGATCATGATAATAGCAGAGCTCCACACATCCAAGGCGCGAGGGTCGTAGGATTCCTTCTTGGCGAGCACCTCGGGGGCGATGTAGGGCTCACTACCGCAGATGCCGGGAGAGCAAAGGCGAACCTCGCCCATGTTGCGACCGCACTGTCCACCAGCCTCCCTAAGACCAGGATGAGTGCCTGAGAAGACTTCTGAGACACCAAAGTCGGTAATCTTGAGCTTGCTGTCCTTGGTAATCAAAAGGTTCTCCAGCTTGATATCACGGTGAGCAATACCGTTAGCGTGAAGGTAGGAGACACCCTGAATCAGCTGCTTGAAGAGACACAGGCGATCCTTCTTGCGCTCCTCACCCTTGAGGTGACCCTTCTGAACCAGGCTAAAGAGATCGCCTTCGGAGCAGTACTCCATGACGTGGTTCCAACGAGAGTGATCGGTGCAGAGGCGGAAGGTCTCGATAATGTTGGGATGGTGCAGACTCTTGGCGATACTGAACTCGGACTTGATCTTGTTCTCGTAGTCCTGTTCGCTCTCACGGCGAGACTTGCCGCGGAATTCCTTGACGGCGTAGAGCTCTTCGGGGTAGCCCTTTCGCATCATGAGTCTCACCTTGGAGGCAGCTCCCTTTCCGAGATGCTTGCCATGACGGCCAAGGAACTTGCGCTGGTACTCAAACTCGCTTTGTAGTTCGACAACATCGACAGCAAAATCATCGGGGAGGCTAAGACTCATGCGTCGAGCCTTGGCGCCAGTACCAGAGTCCGGAGGGAGGGGCCAGACACTGCGCTGGGGAGGATACATGGTCTCATCCTGCTCAGCGGGCGGTGGCAGAGGAGTGTTGGGACGGCTTCCGTCGAAGCTGCTAGCTCGGCGGCTAAGCTGAGGGCGCTTATCTCCATTCGCACTCTTGGTATTTGAACCAACAAAGCCGATGGTTCGCCCACGGAGACTCAGACCGGTGGAGGCCCGGTTCTTCTTGAAATCGCTCTGGCTGGGCAGGTTGTTGGCTGAGGATCGCTCGCGGTGCGCAGAGGCCATCTCGAGACCGGCATCACTTGGTGAGGGGGGCGAGTTGGAGCGCGTTGTAGCTGATGAACGGTTCATGGAGAAGCGACGACGGTGGGTGGCTCGTGGTTGACCGTTGGTCTGCGGTTCTGTGGGTGCAGAAACAACGGAAGGAGTGGCAGAGTCCATGATGGCCGAGTTGTTGGCCACCTGGGAATTTGAGCGGCGGAAAAAGTTGGACATTGTGCGCTTGAAGCTCGAGGTCGAGCCGCGAGTCGACCTTTTGGAGAGCGGAGTTCCGGTGGAGGTGACTTCGTAGTCCGTATACTTGGGGGTTGTGGATTCGGTATGCGAAGGTCGGCGAGAAGACTGTGTCTGTGTCTGATATAGCGCCTTGCTGTTGCTGTTGGCGCCTGGAATAGGAATGGGAACGGCGCCCGATGTGACTGAGCTAGCCTGGTAGGACTGGTAGCTTTGAAGGTCGGCGAGATCTTGGTTCTCAAGCGTAAAGTCCTGGGACTGGCGACCGCTGATGGGAGTAACTGGTTCAATGGCGGATTCGCTACCAGACTCTCCACCTTCCTCAAGAACAATTGACTCAGTCAAGTCGGTGAGATATTGACGCGGCGATGAGGCAGAAGGGAAGCTGATGGCTGAATTTGGGCTCAAAGGAGCAGAAGCGGTACTTTTATCTGTGACGACCGCAAAGCAAAAAGACGTCAGCACGCAGGGATTGATTAAACTTGGGAGAGTTCAAGACTGAACAGGGTGAAAGGTGACAAGGAACAAGGGACACAAGGACAAAGGATGAGGCAGAATAAGAGATCAGACAGGGAACGAAGCGGAAGCGAGACAGGGATCGGATGTGAAGAGATCCCCCAGGCCAGACCCCAAGTCCGTCCGCCCACCAAGCCAAGGCACAGCACAACACAGGAGCCGCAGGGCGGAAAAGGACAGCCCGGTTGTGGATGTGGATAGACGGCGAATGCGTTGGGCAACGCTCTCTCTTGTCAAGCAGGCAAAAAGGCTCCAGCCGGTTGCATGCTTTCCCTTTAGCCAGTGATAGACACCGTCGTGATGGCCGAGTCCCACGTTGATCGCGTCACTGGTGCCCCGGGCTCGATCCACGGAGATGCTTCTCGCTTTCGGGCGATGGGGCTTGACGATGACAAACGCAAGGCAAAGCACCACAAGGCAAAGCAACGCGAGAGCGAAGGAAATGACCCGAAGGAAATGACCCGGAGACTGAGAGAACAGGAGGGGACGGATTGGAGCGAGGATTGGGGGGTTACCAAGATTGGCTTGGCCCAAGTGCAAGAGAGGCAAAAATGAATGATTACTGAGAGAAAGGTCTCCATACCTGCTGAGTCGAGCATGGAGCTCTGATGTGGTTGGTGCTGGTGGGGTGCCACGAGCATCCCTGGGCCCGAGAATGCCGCCATCGTGATGGAGCGAGTTGCTGTTTCGGGGGGTCTCGGGGAGCTAGGTCGCTAAACTGCGGTGGATTCTAATGTCCAGAAGCGCTGGGGGTCCTCTGCTTCTTTATCCTGTCGGAGGCTTGTGGTGGATGCGTGAGTCTGGTCCGGCGGGGGGTACTGCGCTTCGGTGTACAGGCGGCGCCTAAGGTACAGCGGGCGAAGGGCGGAGGTTGGGGGCGGGAGCTGGTCACTGGGAAAGGCGAGGAACCACGACGTCAGGGCCACACACCATCCAAGAGAAGAGATGGGTCAGGTCAAATCGAGGATGGAGACGCTTCAGCAGCTGTCGCAGGCTGGGTCGTGCTCGTGGTTGGTTCGTTTGGTTTTTTCGTGCTTTGGCTGGTCCGTCACAGGCCAGGCGTCCCAGGTTTGACGGCAGTTCCGAGAACTGTTGCGGATTGCGGCGAAAGATGTCCAAGATTTGCGATCTTGGCGTTGCGTGCTGCGAGCCTTTCGGTCGTTCTGTCGGCCACTCAAGCTGCCCACGAGGGGTTGTTGATACCGTGACGGAAGGATAAGGTCGATAGTGATCTGACTTTTAGTCGCCGGTTAAACAGATATGACAGAATGCCAATGTTGATCTGGTGCGAGTCTGAGTCGATTTGGATCTCGTGCCCGTGTAAGCGTTGGCGTCGATGCAGCGCGGCGTTGTCGGTTGTCGAGATGCGTGCGCAATGGAGATCCGTTTCCGTTGTTGAGTGTTCTGTTCTCAATCAAGGCCTTCAGTGTTCGTTCCTGTCACGTTCTTTCCGTTCTCCTAAAGGTAGATGTTGGAATGAACAGTCGGGGTCACCGCATGGATAACTGATCCGGAGGTGGAGGACGCGATGGCCGAAGGAGAAGAGGAAAGCGACGGGGAGGAAGCGGCATCAAAGTAGCCGACTTGGGTTATATAACTGGGCAAAGTAGAGCAGCACAAGCTGTCGTTTTTACACCAGCATGTAAATAAAAAAGAGTTAAAAAGGAGAAGGGAGAGCCGCAAGCTTGGAGATTAGGAAATCAGAAAAAAGCGCGCAGCTTGTCTTTTGTGTTTCGCCGTCTGGGGCGGCAACAAGCTATGGATGGACCTACCTTACGCTACGAGTGAAGCCGGCTGCTGTCGCTCACTCGTACATTTCGGTCCCTTGTTGAGCGTCCACCACCCCAGCCCACAACACAAGAGCCAAACCAAACCAGACCCAGGAAGGACCCTCTATGGCTTGCCTGCCTCTGAATGTGGACCAGCCGGCGGACGTGGGGAACTCGACCGGGGTGAGGATCCCTTGTCAAGGGGAGGGGGCGTGCGCATACTGAAGATACACGCGCACACAACGATTCGCACTCGCCCACACACAAAGTGACTGATTTGGGTGCAGTGATTGACAAGTGGCTCAGGGTTTGACTTGAGGCTTGACGTGGGCTTGAGTGGAGAGTGTGCTGGTGATCAAGGGAAAAACAGGAAGCCATCGTCGGACACTCCAGAGTCAACTGTCCTCCAGCTGTCTCTTCTACCGACCTTCTGTTGCCCGTTCCATCAATTCCAGTGCTTCTAAAGGGGACCGGGACGTGAGTGGTTGGATTCGATCCATCCATGGATCTCTTGCTCTGCTTGGCGAAATACGGATACGTACCTAAATAAGCACAGTGCGTGATTTTTCTCCCATCTTTCCAGTGAACGAATCCACATGGATTCATCCATAGAATTATGCGACCCAGTCAGTCTGTGGATGAATCCTCTTTTCCGTCTGGAGATCCATTGCAAGACGCAGATTGGTGTGTCCTGCAGTGGATGATGATGCGGGTGAGGAAATAGATGAGACACCAAAGGGTGAAGGTGCTCCGGCTATTTTCAAGTACCGCTCTTATATGACCCAATAATTTATACAAAACGACGAAATAATGGAAAGTAATGCTATCATAGAAGGCAACACTCTGAAAGTCCATTATGCCTTGTTGTACGATTTGTTGAGGCTTGTGATTATGCTCTCGGAGGACAAATAATGCCTCTGTGTTGTTGTCCTTTTTTATGTCACCCATGTGGTGAGGTCAGTCCAGGGCAGGGTCGCTCTCCCCTACAGGTCGACCGAGGTCCCCAGTTTTCTTTCCAAGACTTCCAGGAGTTTGCTACTTCAACTGCCTCTTGGGGCTCTGTTGACTCTGCAGCACAATTGAATCAACGTGACTGTTGTCAGTTGTGTGCTGTCTCTTGGTCGACCTCCTCTTGCTTCCCATCCTCGCGAATACGGCGATAAACTTGCTCGTCTGCAACCAATGCAGCAGCTCATGTGAGTTGAAATGAAGAGCACCAAGCGCGCACCCGCGCCTTCCCTGTTAATGGTAGTCCGCGCACACTGTACCTTCCACCTGAAGAATCGGTCTTTGATTTACTGTTCTGTGATTGGTCGGACCTCCCTGTCAAGCCGGTGTCACTTTCCCCGTTTTGAGATGGACAGTTCGTTCTCCTCCAACCTGTGACAGCCATCCACCTGCACAAGCTCCACCGCCATCTTTGGCTTGTGTAAGCGCCGCCTTCAATTGCACGCTTCCATGGAAACAACGGATGCATATCATGAAGACGTCTCAAACGATCATGAACTCTTGTTGGTGTTGCCTCTTGTTGGCCCCATGATTGCATCGACAATGTCCCACCTCAAGCCTAGCAGTTCCCGTCTGGCGAATTGCCCACTAACGTCCTTGTCTCGTCAATCTGTTGCCGCATCATGGCAGTCCACCCCAGGCAATTCCAGCACGAGCATCTCCCCGAGACCCTGCTTCTGCCAAGGCCATCAGAAAGCGATCGTGACGCTGTGAGAGTCATCGTCATCAGATGCTACAGTGCATCATGCTCCCGTCCAGAACACTCGCCCTGGCGAGGAATTGAAGACACCCTTCGTGGCAATGCGTTGCCTATCATCAGGTACTCTCCACTCAGATGCATCACGATTTCACGACAGAGGCTCTGACTCCCTGATGAGGCGCAATGGCACTCGGTCAATAATCCCGCGCCTCATCCCAGCCTTGTCTCGCCCTGCCTCGCTGCTCAACGTCCAACGCCCGCTGCGATAGACGGGGAGAACAGTTGTCTCTGGACGGAACTCCTTACTGTCGGCCCCGTTTCACAGTCCCTCTCCTGACCGCTGCGGCCCTTTTCCTAGTCGCCTCGCGTGCCCTTCAGCCAATTTGAGCCTGCATCCAAAGCCCGCACCTTCTAATCTCCAGAAACCGAATCCAGAACCCAGCAGACCGACGAGCCACTGCGTCGTCCGCCATGGGTTCTGTGCTGAGACTGCATTACATGCTGCAGAGGCTGCCCCACGCGAGCCGAGGGCTGGAAACAGTGGACGACCACTGCAACGCTATCCACGCGTACCCGCTCAGCCGCCTCGCCTGAGTTGGCAGTGGAGGAGACAGAACGGCGACGGAACCTGGGCAGATTAATTATAGGTCCGTCGGCCTCCTCGCGCCCTGTGAGGGCCGGTTGCGCTGCTGCCGCTCAACGCAAGGGCATCGCTGACATGCACCGCGACAACCGCCTTGGGAGGATCCATTTGATTGGCATCAGTCGGGAGAAACGGCAATTCTTGCCAACAGCACGAGACCAGCAGCATCCACAAACAAACCTGCAACCAGACATGAGCCTCTCCATGTTGTCGGGTTTTACATATCTGTTCTGGCACCGGATTGGTTGGGGGCTTGGTGTTGCGCACCTCAGGGCAGCCGCAATCGCACGCATCCTTTCATCCGCAAAGCCGCGGATCTTCGACCACCACAATGTTTCTTGTCAATGCGGCTCTGGTATCAGGAGGTCATTCGGCCGGCATATTTCCAGAGTGCCAGGACCCGGCTGGCTTGCCGGCTCTGCTTCCCAGTTTGAAGCCCATTGACTGAGCCATGCCTGACGCGTTCCTCATGCTTGCCAAGCGCAACTGCGGTGAATCCAGAGCCACGACAGCATCAGGGACGACATCAACTTGCGGCAATGCTGATGATCATTCCTCTCCTCGATATTACTACCGACGGTGACCCCTGAGTTAGTCCGCAAGAGATGTGTATGCAGTGACTACACGTCGTGCATCTCGACACAGATCTCAGATACAGTGCGGTTCACCTAATTACGGCCGCTGGTGCTGTCGTTGCTTGACATTGCGCCTCACCGTGACGTGGATTGAGACACGTTGCGCGGCAGTTTGAGATTATTCCAAGTAAGCTTGAATTCTAGCTCACAGCCGTCACCGTCTGATCGACGCAAGATAAGAGTCTCGCAGGCGGCATTTACGTACGTGCAACGCAAATCGCATGGGAATTGATTAACAGCAAATTGAGACCCCAGGGATACGCCTGGGGCGTGTCGGAGTCAAACTGTCGGTCTGTCTCTGCCTCCTGGCCTCAGTAACAAGCGCAGTCTCCACGTCACCTTGAAACGCTTCTTGTCATTTCAACAAAGCCGCCAGCAAAGTGAGGATCATCATCAATATTACCGCCGAATTCAAAGGCGAAGGACACGAAGCAGAACAGGGTCGCACCCCAGGTCTAACCTTTCTGCACTGTCCAGCTCTGGAGAATCGGCCAAAGTCCCTTGTTGCCAAGCCTGTCGGTCTTTCCCCCTGTTCTAGTGGCCCTGGTTGGTTGGTTGGACTCCGAGATCTCGGCTGCTCCAGCAGCAAATCCAGGGACTCCTCGGTGGTCGTATGGCTCTACAGACCACGGTTGCTTCTGAGCACCCAGCACCAGTCTTGGGACACTGGGGAAAGATGGCAGACTATTCCCGCCCACCTTGGATCTTGACCGAATGCATCGTCAAGCACCCACGGCGCCTCGAGCGGCTGTTTCTTGGTGTTTGAAGCGGTCTCGTGGGCTAACATCGTGTACGAAAAAGGCTCCCCAGAGCCGGTCCGGTGCGGGATCTCCATTCCACACCCACCCTAACCCACACCCAGCCAAGCCATCTTCTCGCCTCTGCAGGGCAGGGATGGAGGACACGGGTGCGAGTGCGTCATATGCGCCCCGGAGAGACCAGGGGTTGAGATGATCCCTGAATAACCCGTGGCACGGTCCCCAGTCTTTTGTGTGTCTCACTCACACTCTCGACCATCGATTGGCGGTTGCTGTTTTTCATGTGCCTGCTCTGAACGCTCATCAACCACCCATCATGGGCAGTCCAAGAAACGGAGTCGAGCACGGGTTGAGTTAAACAGAATGATCGACGACGGTTTCTAAATTAACAACATCTCCACTCGGCCGTGTCAAGTGAATTGATCAAAATCTTGTCCTCGAATACCCCCGACGAACAAATGTCTCACCGCAATGGCTGCTATACCGATTTTCATTGCCGGTTAGGTCTGCCAAGTCACTCGGCCCAGGGCCAACACAGCGTCATGACGAGGCTGTCGAGATCACCGACAGTTGCCAACAGTAATAGCATTCGCTTTACAGTTGGGTGTGGGGATTAAAGAACGACTTATTAGTGCTGTCGTCTAGGGTTCTCCCGTCCTTTCCGTTTTCCCAAAAGATACAGTACAGTGCGCAACGGGCATTGCCTCGCTCATCCATTTGAGGTTCGGCATGGCAATTTGGGTTACGGTGTCGCGACATGCTTGGCAGAATTTGGTAAGGATGGACACGCTAGTTGGACGGGCTCTGCCACACCGTTGTTCGGTGAGTTGTTCATTCTGCCTTCACCTGAAGGTTGATGGTGATCTGCCGCGATGTGCCTCGCAAATCATTATCCGTGCTGGGCTGACAGGGGATCAGAGTCAGGCCGAGAACATGACAATCTAAAAATGCCACGAACATCAGGAGGTTGTCAGGAGAAGCAACAGCAACAGCAACAATATCTCAGTCTGAGATGGACGCGTGGAGGTGTAGCACAGAGTCGTCGGCCCGGTATCACTCTCCCTCCGATGAGACATGGACGTTGAGGATGAGGCGGGCGATACGGGGACTCGCAGCCTTCATGTAAGGTACACCTTGGTTACCTTGGTCTGCAAGGAAAGGAAAGACACCAAGTCTCGCCGATTCTTCACCTCGTCTCAATACGGCCGGCCAGACATGCGTGGCGCCTGTCAACCAAAGCTCATGCTGCCAAGTCGTGCAACATGTCCATCATTCAAGTTGTGATGGGTCATGATGAACTGCTCAACAAAGTGCAGTGAAAGGCAATCATGGCCAAGAATGGACTCCCAAGACTTTTCCAAGACTTCCAAGATTTACACAAGAACTCATCGACAGCGCTACGACATGGACCCAAGACAGAGAAATGTTCCCCCACGCCCGATTGCTTCATCCCCAAAGGATTCGACTGGCTCGCTTCCGGCAAGTCACATCCTCTCCACCCAAACTGCTACCGCTCTCTTAGAGGTCTGATGCATGATGCAGTCAAACGGGTTTTCTACGCGGAAATGAAGCTCTTGGTATGTGTACAGTATGCATGCTGCAAGCGCAGCTGCGTCTCCCATCCGAGCTCTGGCTCTGTCCCATGACTGCCCTGTCAACGGGGCATGGCTTTTGACTGAGTGGTCCTCGCTAGGGTAGCTGCTTGTTCAAATCTCACTTGAAAGGTGTTGGGAGCATCACATAACCAGGCAGAGCATCCCTCAGATGCGAAACATGGCACCACCAGAACTGACCCACGGGTATGCCGTGATATCCAGGACACCCAATGGACCAGAGATGGTTCGGAAGAGGCGTTCTGAGTTCTCCAATGGAGCCTCCCTGGGACCCTAAAAAACCTCGTGGCGTCTCCCCTGGTTGGAGATCTGGATGCGGCCTTCGGCTCCGGCTTCCTTGGCCCGTTTGTCCGCAAATCTCGATGGATCATGAAAAAGAAAGTTCAGCTACGTATCAAACGTCCAACAGTGGCGGATAAGGCATCTGGTGCTTCAGGGTTGAGACATGGGAGCACCTGAGAATAGCCTCAAGTGGTCCGAGCAACCAGCTTTCAAGATCTAGGCAAATGCCGGATCTCGCCACACCTTCTTTGACCTCCCTCCCCGTGCGGTGCTACACCCAAGACGGCAAGGGCCAGGTCGAGGTCGAAGTCTTGATGAAAAGAAAAGCCATCAAGCTAACGGCTGCACTCGTCAAGCCTGTGAAGCTGATGTTGATGCTGGGCGACGAGGGGATGGTCTGAGGTTGGATCTGGTAGTGGGAGGGAGTGTGCGTCCGCGTCTGCGATACCACGGTCGCCATCGTCGGCGCCGCCCGTAACTATCGTCTCTTAGTGTCGGATCTGTCGATGTGGTCGCGTCAAGGGAAGCGCTGCACGTTATGGCGTGCACCAGGAGCAGGAGCAGAACAATCAGTCATTCATTCATTCATTGAATGCTGCACTGCATCGACCGTTTGTGGACGACTTGTGATGTCTCATGTTCCAGACGACATCTCGAAAGAGCATATCTCAATATCGAACCAAGATGGATTGCAGAGAAGCTGCATCAGGTGATGGCATCTCGGCGACAGACTCCGACTACTGCATGCTCAGAGCACCTGGCTAAAGAGACAGGCAGATGGACAGGGTGCGTGCCATGATGCACAGGTCAGTACTGTACTGTACAGTGCGGTACTGCTCAACTGGGCAGTCATGGTCATCTTGGCGAACCCTGGGCAACGAAGCCCACGATGTTCCAGACTCGAGACCCGCCTCGGCCGCTTACAGCGCTGCGGGACCTGATACCGGCCACCACCTCTCAGGAGCGAGCGCCTATCGAGGACGTAATGAAGGCTGGAGGGAGGGGAGACCAGTCAGGGCATGCGAAGGCCGGCAGCCAGTCAGTGGTTGCGGCGCGGCGGCGCTTGGGGGACAGAAAATGCCTCATCCAAACAACGACGAGGCGCATTGTACCGTACCGCACGCAACACGACACCGACGGTTGTCCGCGGATACTTGCTCGACAGGGCAAGTTTATCCAGGCAGCTGGATACGCTACTATCCTTACAAGTGATCCATTCAAGGATGTTGGTCCCAACAAGGCCTGACTGGACGAAGAGGACCGTCCCAGTCACGGTCATGGTGGCGTCATGTGTCTCGGCATGTTTCCCGTGCTCAACGACTCAAGATGCTCTCAGCTGCGCTGTAGACTATCAAACAGGCACAGGCTGTCTCTACCTTGGATAAGCGCGCCTGTCAACCATGGACTGGACAGGTGCCGGTGCGGGAGCGGCATGTCTCCAGACGAGGCACCCTATCGTCATGAGACGAGTGACATGACGGTTCATGGGATACCGGATCGGGATATATCGCACGCAGAGTCAACCAGACGACAAGTAACAAATCGAAATGATGCACACGCCATGTCACCCGGTGTCCCAGGTTGTCGGTTGACCTTGATGGAGTTGTGTTTTGTCTGTCTGTCTGTCAGTCAAGCTTTGCCTCAGCAGGCCAAGCTTCCATCAGTCCCTTTTGGAAAGAAAGAAAAAGCCAAACCGAAAACTCAATCCTGGCATGCGTCTTATCTAAACGACAAGATTGGGCACGACGCAGCGCTTGATGATTCATGGGCCCTCCAATACTTTGTCTGCCCCGACCACGCCCAGCTCTTGGCCGCCACAAGTCGTCGGCTTGGCCGCACGACGAACCACAAGCTTGTTGATCAAGCTTATTTCAAGACGAGTTATCTTGGCACTGGAGGGGGCCAAGAGACGAACTACAGTATTGTGGTGGAGCATCTAAACGAGAGAAAACAAGCTCCGAGTGTGCGCCCAGGTTGCATTGGCGAGGAGAGAGCGCACATGGCATCGAGTCTTGGTGTTGCCAGGATGGACTTTGTTGAGAAGAGGGGGTTACAGCGAAACGAGAGAACAAGGGACCAGAAGAGGGTGAATGCCAGCAACAAGCAAGCAACCAAGCAGCAACCCAAGCAACCAAGCAA
>NKCI01000308.1:0-35119 GCA_003946985.1 Fusarium duplospermum | reverse complement strand
CCTTCCCCTCTTTTTATTTAATACTTTATATTATTCCCTTTTAAGCCTAGCCTTAGTTATATAACCTCCTTTTTCCCTTCTAAGCCTCGTAACCCATATCCAAGGTGCGTGTGCATAGTAGCTCCGGTTTAACACTTTATGTCTCGAAAGGGAGCGGCTCTGATTGGTTCGTGGATGGAAAAGCAACCCGTCGTGTATGACGGAGGCTAGACTACCCACAGCAATGGTCTTCTCACTGAACTCGCCGAAAGCTTTGTCTCTACAAGAGAGGTTCTGATCCTTGACCAAAAGGCCATGGCTCCTGGTAGCTGGCTCGATCGGGATGTGGAGAACTTGTTTGGGTTATTATCTGTGGGGGCCAACGACAGCGAGCAAGAGATCAGCGTGATCGACTATTCCAGTTCGTATTTTATCCACGCCTTTAGTCCAAGGCAAAGCAAGCATACCCGCGCATTGGCGAGAGTATCCATCAGAGCTGTACTAGCACGCCAAAGCAACTTTGCCAGGGCTGTCTTTCCTGCGGTTCAACACGCTATTGACAGGGGGATTGTGTCCAAAGATGAAGAGTTAGAGACAGAGTAGCTACGCATTAAAGATCACCCTTAACTTAACCTTCTTTGATATGTGCCCATCATTCTTTCCCTGGACCCCTGTAAGAGAGAGGGGAGTGGCTGTGGCCTGCCGTTTTGGTCTATCAAGGTAGGAAACTACCAGGCGTGGAGGTAATGCTATCGGCTTTAAACATGGCAACGAATCCAAAGTGACCATGGCAAGTCAGTTTCTTGAGTCTAGCTATGCCCTTGAGACCATTGGCTGAAACTTCCCAAACTCTATCCGTGAGTGAAGCTAGGGGCAATCTGAAGCGCCAGTTACATGTGCCTGGTGTTGGTTAATTAATTAAGAACATATACCCTCGTGATTAGTCTATCACGCCTATTAGCACATCTATTCCTCCAACTATCCACCAACACGATTGCCAACACGTCATGAGATTCCTCTCAGTCCGTCGCGCAGCCACCAAAGCCCTCATCGCCTTGATTGTCTTGGTGGTCCTTGTTTTCTTCTTCCTGCCCACAGTCCCTATTCACTTTGAAGACGCAAGATCCTTTCTACCATTCTCGGAGGCAGTGGAATTCTGTGGGGACCTAAGGTGGAATGTCTATCCCCATCGCCGGAACCATCGAAAGATTTACGACTTGGTCCTGGCCAGCTCTGAACTGGATTGGCTGGAGATCCGAATCAACGAACTCCAGCACTACGTCGACTATTTTGTCATTGTTGAGTCCACTCATTCCTTCACTGGGAGCGATAAGCCACTCCATGTAAAGGAAAATCTCGGCTCCTTTGAGAGGTTCCGTCATCAGATTATCCACCATGTGTTGGTTGATGAAAACCTCGAGTTCAATACAACCTGGAACCGAGAAGAGTTCCAGAGAAACGCCATGTTCGACCAGGTATTTCCCAGCCTGGCCGGTCCCCAGAAGCCGAATCCAGGCGACGTTATTATGGTTTCCGACATGGACGAGATTCCTAGACCAAGCACTCTAATCGCCCTACGGAATTGCGACTTCCCTAGGCTTCTCACCCTTTCTAGCCAACTTTACTATTACTCGTTCGAGTGGCTGCACAAGGGTCCTGCCTGGCCTCATCCACAGGCTACTTTCTACGACGGGGATCAGACTACAAGACCTGTGCCGTTTAGGGATATCGGCCAATGGGATACCAAAACGCCTCCTGACGCCATTATCACGAATTCCGCGTGGCACTGTAGCTCTTGTTTCCCAAGGGTTGACGACGTGGTGAACAAGATTCAGTCCTTCTCCCACACCGAATACAATAAGCCGCAATTCGTTGACAGGTCCGAGATTGTCCGTCAAGTTAGGCAAGGTCTTGATCTTTTCGACCGCGAGTCTGAAAAGTATCATCATGTACCTGGTAACAAAGACGTGCCGGAATACATACAGGCAAATCCGGATCGATTTGGATACTTGCTGTCACGACAACAACCGAACGCAAACTTTAAGGACTACGTTATTACATAACGCATTAATAAAGATTTGATCCAACTTTTGACTCATTCCTAAGATGAGGTTATTTCTTGGGTATTGATCATAGCAGAGTACCTAGATAAATCGCTTGCACCGTGACACTCAACTCTTTCTTCCAAGTCATCGGCCTCAAGACTCGTGACCACACCCCATGTCTCGGCATACTACATCTTAAGGATTCATTCCAACCAAGAACAGGTAGGCTAGTTCTCTTCCATTACCAAGACCAGTGACCAAGAGTCTGGCCTGAAGGGATCGGCCCGCTCAGATCAGGCAAACATCTCACGTTCACGCTTGAACCATTCCAGCTTCGTTAGACGACAACATCCATCACTAACCTGTGGAGACTTGAAGCGCGGCGCTTTCCTATAGCAGAAGTGAGAGTGACACTAGCGAAAGTTAGTAATTTATCACATCCTTAATTCGGATAAGTACCGCACGGGGAACGGAGAGGTTTAGCTGCCCGAATTTTATGTAACAGCTCCGTGCGCCATCCACGGAATCCGCGGCATCAATACGCCTCGGTAGACCAGGAAGAATGTATATTTACCGGCGCTCTTACATAGGTACTTGATATCCATCCGACGGTATTGGCTATTCAAAGCGAGTTTCATCATCCCTACGCCAAGTCTCAACATGGTACTCTCAAACACCAAGCAACCTTACTTGCCCGAGGTGGCTGCCACGTTGGCCCAAGCACCAGATGTCGCTATCTGGGAAACAGATGAAGATGTTCGCCAATCACGAACGGTAGTCTCAGCATTATTCGAGGCGGACAGGGATGCCATCCTCTCCAACCCGGACTTTCAAGTCGAGGAGAGACTGGTCCCAGGTCCCCTGGGTGACATTGCCATCTCAATCATCTCACCAAAGACCAGGGGCACCAAAGGTCTCAGACCAGGCATCTTTCACATCCACGGGGGTGCCATGGTGCTCGGTGACCGCTTCCTGGGTATAAATCTCCTGAGTAGATTTATCAACGAACTGGATGCCGTCATCGTCACGGTCGAGTATCGTTTAGCGCCGGAGCACAAAGGCATGGCGCTCGTTGAAGACTGTTTCGCCGCTTTGAAGTGGTTTGGGGATCACCTTGAAGAGTTTGACGTCAACCCACAACAGCTCTTAGTCGCGGGGGCATCTGCTGGTGGCGGACTTGCCGCAGGTACGGTGTTATTGGCCAGGGATAGAAAAGGGCCAGTATTATGTGGTCAGATGCTGCTCTGTCCAATGCTTGATGATAGGAACGAGACCATTTCCATCGCCCAGTACGACAGGGAGCGAGAGACCTATTGCGGTGCCCAGAATAAAATTGCCTGGCGGTGTGTACTTGGCGATCAAGTGGGCAAGGAGGGTGTCAGCATGGACACAGCTCCAGCCAGGGCTGTGGATCTGTCTGGCCTTCCACCCGCATACGTTGATGTTGGCGGTGCCGAGCCCCCCAGGGACGAGGTTATAGCTTACGCTTTGAAGTTGTCGCAATGCGGCGTCATCACGGATTTCCATCTTTGGGGAGGGGCGAACCATGGGTTTGAGAGGACAGCCCCTGAGGCGAGTACGTCTAAATCATCTGCTCAGGTGAGGGGCAACTGGCTTCATAGCATTTTTAGTAAACAATAGGGTAGTACTGCGATGATAAGACATGTCTCATTTACCATTGGTCTACCTTGGTAAGAGCTACCTTGTAATGCTTTGGCTTGAGTTGCGGGACGGTGTGGTGCATTCATTTATTTATTAGGTCCTTAATAGTGGAAAGGTATTCATCCATTCGACGATCTTATGGCTCAGTTATCCCATCGAGGACCGGGCTTCAACTATGACAAAGAACACGGTTTCATCTATTTGATAACATCTTGTACTATTCGTATCTCATTAAGCATTAATCCAATCCTATCGTGATCTACCTTGTTACGCAGCAGATTCTCAAAAAGAAATAAAACCATCTAGCGCTAATAACGGAAAATACAATCGTACATCTCGAGCATACTCGTACAGAAGCCATGAAAGAAAAAACATGCGAAATCCCACCCGTTTGCTTTGCAGCTGTCCCCAACCTCTAATGCTTATGCCCTGTATCATCCTCTTGTCTAATTCGCAGCCGGTGTGACAGCAGCCTCAGGATCATCATTCTTCTTGTTCTTCCTGGAAAAGACACGCTTGACCTTGCTCCACCAGTGCTCATAAACAAACACGAACGGCCAGCCAACAATTCTAGCACAGGTAGCAAACCACTCATCAGGGAAAAGTCGAACGAGAATAGCCCAAGGAAGACAGAATATGGCAGTGATGACGGACACGCCCCACTGCGTAGCATCAAGTCCATTCGGGTTAATCTGGAACGCCCTAGAGCCCTTGAAAATGATGATGACTTGGAGACCAACCATGAGGATCGTGATGAGGACAAAGAACTGGTTGCGCAGGACGCCCTGGAAGATGTTGAATTTGTTGTCAAGACGACGGTTGTTGAACATGTTGAAGATTTGCATCCAGACAAAGGTGTTGAAGATGACCGTGTCGAGTTCTGTCTTTTGTCTCTCTATGGATGTGTCGTAACCGAGAATTTTGTCGCCGGCAAAGTAGAGGACAAATGTGACAACAAGTTGATATATGGCTTGACCGATAATCATTTTCCACATCTACACGTTACAAGTCAGCATTCTGATTCAAGAGGTTTAGGGTATAGACTTACAGTGACGGTAATCAATGGCTTCTTCTTGCCCTGAGGAGCACGGTCAAGAATCTCATCAGTGGGAGGATCAGTAGCGAGGGCCAAGGCGGCGAAGGTATCCATAATGAGATTGACCCAGAGGAGCTGAACGGCTTTGAGGACGGACTCCATGTCGGGGTCGTAGACGGCGGTGACAAAGGCCAGAAGAACAGCAGTGATGTTTACGGTGATTTGGAACTGCTTCCGTTAGTACGTGTTACTTGGTCAGACATGAATGACTTACCTGGAGAAACTTCTGGACGGCATCGTTGACAGCTCGTCCCCACTTGAGGGCCGTGATGATGGAAGTAAAGTTGTCATCCATGAGAATAATAGACGAAGCCTCCTTCGCAACTTCAGTACCAGAAATGCCCATTGAGAAACCGATATCAGCAGCTTTCAAGGCCGGAGCATCATTTGTGCCATCTCCAGTGACAGCCACGGTATCACCAAGTCCCTTGAGCCTAGTGACAAGAATCCTCTTGTCCTCAGGTGACGATCTAGCAAGGACTTGAAGATTAGGCAAGATTTTATCCTGTTCTTCGTCAGACAGTCTTCGGAAGTCAGGTCCTTCGATTACCAGTCCGTTGGTGTAGATACCACACTCTTTGGCGATGGCCTTGGCTGTAGTTGCGTTGTCGCCGGTGACCATGCGAACAGTGACGCCAGCACCTTGAGCCTTGCGAACAGCTTCAGGTACACCGGGACGGACTGGGTCTTGGATACCAACAACACCAAGGAAGACAAGCTCGTTGAGAACAGATGCAAAGTCGACGTGGTTGTTTTCGGTGACTTCGGCGGATGAAGGTGGCCAGCTGGGAAAGTCCTTGTACACGAGGCCAATTGTCCGGAGAGACCTCCTCGCATATTCATCAATAGTGCCGTTCAAAGACTGACGATCCTCATCGGTGAGAGGCTCTTCCTCAAGGGTGTCGATATCAGCCTTGGTGGTACAGTAGGCAAGAAGAATCTCCGAAGCACCCTTGACGAGAAGACGATACCCTCCAGACCGAAGCTTGATAACAGCACCCATGCACTTCTTGCTCGAGTCAAAAGGCATCATCTGAATGACGTCCTCGTTGGCACGAACTTGGGCCAGAGATTCAAGACCGAGATGTTCCTTTGCTAGTTCAAGAAGAGCCGTTTCCGTCTTGGAACCGAGGAAGATGGTTTGACCGTTCTCTTGACCTTCAAATGCGGTGGAGTTGATGGCGACGCTTTGTATTATGACATCCTTGGCTTCGGATGTAAGCTTCTTGGCCCAGGTGGTGATTGGGGTGTCATGCTTCTCACTATTGGAGAAGTCGGCGTCACCAAATGTGCCAGCGACAACGGTCATTCTGTTGGTCGTCTATCATTATGGTTAGCATCAATGCGCATGTCTGTAACTCCTTCAGAATGACTTACCAAAGTACCCGTCTTGTCTGAACAGATAGCAGTCGCATTACCCATAGTCTCACAAGCCCTCAAAACCCTGACAAGATTATTCTCCTTCAACATCTTTGTCGTAGCAAACGCAAGAGCAAGCGTAACAGCAAGAGGCAAACCCTCTGGAACAGCAACAACAATGATGGTGACTGCAACAATGAGGATGTCCATAAACGACGAGGCCTTGTCCGTTGCGGGACGGTTATCTCCGGGGAGATTGGCGAGGAAGCGGAAGAGGAGGACAAAGAAGAGAAGACCGGCGGCAGAACCTCCGAGATAGGCGATTGAGGTGGCCAGTTTGGAGAGTTTCTTCTGAAGGGGTGTTTCTTCGGTTTCCGTTCGGACGGACATCATGATCTTGCCGTAGCTGCTGTTGACGCCAACCGAGGTGCAAAGGAATGTGCCGACACCTGTATTCACAGTTAGTACCATGTAAGCCAATCAATGGTATCAAAACATACCTTCGAGAACCTTGGAACCAGAGATGATAAAAGGATCAAGACCCTTCGACCGTCTACCCTCCAAAGCCTGCATAACTGCCAAACCCCCCGTCTTCTTAATAGCATCCGACTCTCCAGTAGCAGAAGATTCATCGCATTTAAGATCATGTCCATCAACAAATACACCATCCACCGGCACAAGGTCACCCGGTTCAAGATGCAAGATATCACCAACGAGGACATCATGAACGTTGATCATAACCACCTTGCCCGACCTCGTAACCTTGACCTCTCTATCCTCCTTCTTAGCATTCAACTTAACAAATGCTCGCTCCTTCTGCCAATCGTTTCCAGCGCTGACAAAGGAAACGATAATAATGGCAATGCAGATTGCCACACCCTCTACCCAGTCGACTGGTGTAGGATCACCAGGTTTATGGTTACCGCCGAATGTTTCGTAAAGTCCCAATGCAAGAGAGATGACGGCCGCTGCCGTGAGGAGAATGAGAACCTTGTCGCTGTACGCGTTCCATAACAATCTCCAAAACGGCGTAGCTTTCTTTGCGGGGAGTACGTTGCGGTTGTAAACTCGTATACGGTCGCCAAAGGGTTCATTCATGGGTTCTTTTGTCGTCGTCGAGGCGGATTGTGTGGTTGTTTGCCACCCGGTTGCTTCCTCAAAGGTAACATTCTTCCGTACTGCCGTTTCCTCCGCGCTCAATCCAGAAGTAACATCCGTCTGTAGACCAGCGACTATACCATTCAAACCTCCCAACGCTCGAAAAGCGGCAAGAGACTTTGGGTTTAGCAGCTTGTTGAGTTGACCAGGCGAAAAGGCAAACGGGCTGTTGTCGACTTTGAAGTCATCTTCAGTTCCGGGATCCGGCCGTAGAGAAACCTCAAAGCTCTCTAGTTCCGGTGTAGAACCTCCAGAAGACGACTCTGTAACGAAAGGGTCGGAAAGGCTCGACTGGTCCCCTGAGCCTGACCGTTGGGCATCAAGACGGGGAGTGGATGGTAGGATTTCGTCTCTTTGATGCGTCATGGTGAATAATTTTGTTTGTCGATGTGTCAAATCGAGCAGAAAGACAAGAATAAGCTCAAGGGGGGGAAACGGGCCAAGAAGGGGACACCTGCTCAATTTTATGCTTGGCGAGGAGTAATGAGGCTTAGCGGAGGCCGCGTGAGTAGTACAAACGAATGGAATATACGAAACTCCCGACGAGTGAGGCTATGCTGAAGAAGTGTATCAAGTCCCAGCCTGCCTCGTAGGCAGAGGGAGACGCCTGGGTGTATTTCAAGGCTAACTACACGGACAAGGCAGTTAATAGGCTCGGCGAGGTGCATGGTGTGGCAACCAATCCGCATGCGCCTCTGACAGTCACCCAGACTAGGCGTTTTAACTTGCGCTGCCAAGACTGGGACAGATGTCGATCTGATTGCGGCATATATTGCTGGCTTAAACTCCGCTTAGATATGCCAAGTCTATTACTACTCCAGTCTGTCTCTTTCTTGACGACGCTGGGTCATCTCCTACTGCCCAAGATGAGACCTCTTGATGCCGCACTATGAAGCACAGACCCAGATCCAATGCGAATGCGAGTGCTCAACAGCCAAAACGTCTTGAACAACTATTTTCTCAGTTAAACTTCAACTGATGAATCATGGAAACATCGCACCTCAGTTCCTCGTCCCCCTGAAAAACATGAGGGGAAGAAATTGAATGAGGTATTTGATCCCTTACCCAAATCAAAAAAATCAACTCAATTGCGTCGCGTGCGTCGCGCCAAAGGGGGCAGTGCAACGCCCCTCCGACCCCTTCCAGCAAATCCATCACCACCAAGAAACAAGCTCCTCTCCTAACCTCAAACACGTGAAAAGTCTCAGAAACACAGCCATCGTGCTAAACACATCTTTTCTACAACAGGACATCATCTCCGGAGACGATCTATATACTAGAAATCGCCGAGACGCGCAACTCAGGATGCCTCCCCGGTGAAAAAAAAAATTGCCCCTCGTGAAGGCGTCACCTTCCTAGATGACGAAAGCATGAAGGGGGCTGTGTATTCTCCTAGGTAGTCGTGTCATCGACTTGATGGGGCAGCTTTGGGCCTCGGTGGAACTTGCGGCAGGGGATGAAGCTTCGGGGGGAGGCCGCTTGAGGCAGTGCAAAAGCAAAATTCAAATGCCGGAGGGGATTAGAGTCCGAGGACTGGCTCGGTTCTTCTAGTCTAATTTCCATAACGGTGAGGCATCGAGATGATTCACCAAGTTTGATAAAAGTGTTGAGAAGGACATTATCAAGACACGGACTTCACATTTGATCCATGGACAAAACATCAAAAGATCCGTCGGAGTTCCCCTTGAAATCCGTCCGATGGAGTTTTCATCTCGGCATGACACTCGAAAGCTCAGATTGGTTGATCCAAGATCAAGGATCAGGAAGGTCAATGTCGGATCAGTCTTGGCGACCCACCATCTAATTAAGCTTGTTGGGAATAAGCTTCGACTTAGTTTTGGTGACATGAGGTCATCGACGGTGAGAGCACAACATTCTATGTTTTTGTACTCATGAAAATTCTCTGAGAGGTTTTAGAATTGTGGCAGTGTTGATTTTAGTCGATGCTTCATTTTACCAATATGGAAGGTAATGGTGCTCGGTGGAGTTGGGATTTCCTGCAACGCAGCTGCTGTGCCGCCTTCAGCCACCCGGGATGTCACTGTCTTTGAATTCCATGGTCATTACTTTTATATTGCAAGTATCACAGATGTGGCATAATTTTTGGGGGCTTTTAGAGAACTGGAGGTCAAGACCAATCCATCTGTGTGCATGGGGCTGGATCGCGGGAGGTAGATCTCGGTGGTGCTCGGAACTCCTTGACAGTCTCGGGTAGGGCAAGCAGCAGGGCCCAATTTGCCATACGTTAGTTTCCCCTGCCATCAAATCGCCAAAAGTCCCATAGTGTTATTCGTTTGTCAACCGACATTCTGGACTGTGGCTTTTGGCCACTCTCGTGCGCCCTTGTGCTCGGTTAAGCAGCCGTTGTGCCGCCAATAATCAAGTATATTTGTCAAACTACCCTAGAGCATTAGACCTTGACTCAAAATTCATCAAGGGAGGTCGCGTCAAGGACCCTGCGGATCAGGGAAAGGGCCACTGAAAACTCTGGCATTGCCTCTGAATAGCTAGTTAGCTCAGCACATCTTTTTACGCCTACTTAGGCGGTTGGCGGGTTGTCACGTAAGACGACAAATATCACACATAGGCACGCAGGCACACAATTCATCACGAAACTTGAAAAGTGCAAACACAAATTTGACATTCCATTAATTGTGGCCGGGACTCATTCGTGACCACTTATAACTAGTGGTTTGGAATTGCCACTCCGAAAGACAGGTTTGAGGTAGCCAAGAGTATCCAGGTCGGTAGATAGGTGGGTATTGACAAGAGTTTTGACCTACCTAGGTAGTCTTACATCCATAGCACTGGGTTTTGTTCACAACCTTTGTCCATCGACTACGTTGCTCCGATCTTGGTATCATTTTGACCTATGATCTAGGATATGCAGTCGGTTGTCTTAGTATGTCGAATTATTAACTGTACTTAGAACTTATACTATCTTCTACCTTTTACGTTAAACAACATTCCCGTGCAAGCTTAATCGCCTGTCTCTGGCCCGATATTTAGTTGCGGAGTCCAGACTCCAAGCCCAGACCTGCATTATTATCGATGGCTGAAAAAGGATATCAATCATTATAGCCAACAACAGATTTGTCAACCCATGGCGACGCTGTGAGCTAATGTCATAAAACACTATCAACTGGAAAACCCGATACATTAACCATGTCGTCTGAGGTTGAACAAGTGCAACCACTTTGGAGGTGAGGCCTCATAGTGGCTTGCTGACTGCATTTATTGCCCACGGCTGAGGTCTTGGCTCTCCAATAAAATCGCTTATCGTTGCGTCAGGCGCACATGGGGTTGGTTGCCTTGATATGCATTGGAATTTGTCCGCAGCCTGATTCTTTGTCTTGCCGGCTACGCCCCAGCCTAAATAGCCAAGGCGGAATAGCCAACTTCCTTCGGCAGATTCTCCTCTGCACAATTCGTAAAAGGTCAGGCGTGATATAAATATCTCGTAAGAGTGTTGTAGCTAGTCAGAGTTGCAGGCATGCTTCCCACTGAAGCAACTCGTTAAATTCTCACCAATTGTAATGGTTCTCTCGACAAGCCGGATAGAGCCGCGTCAACTTTAGCTTTCCATCATGTTCGGCGCTTAATCAATGCCAATCATGGTCATCGCCAAGGCCAATTCTCGTCATCCCAGGGCGTTGTAGCCGCCGTGAGTCAGAAAGGTGTTGGTCCATCCCCTTGTCGAGCCTGGCTCTGCTATTGGTCCATATGCACCAAGCCCGCTGGCAAGGCGGCCCATGAGGCAGAATCAATTTCTACCTATTCTTCTCACCCTCTTTATCATCTTCCACAGCCTGTGTTCCTACACGGCTGGCTAATCTTTCCAAACCGCTTAGTCCCCGGTCAAGTTCCCACAGATTGCACTCGCTTTGGGGGAGCAGAAGACATCACCATGCGTCGGATGCTCTGCTGCGGTATTTCTCGTTCTGGCCACGATCGCGATGATCAACCTGCGCATCCGGCGGAAGCCAAGCCGGTGCTCTCTCCACAACAGCCCAAGGGTAAGCCTCCTTTGTAGTAAATTCAGTACGTTCACGCTCAGACTGACCTCAATAGTCCCGAAACCCGTTGATCCCTCAAAGTCGAAAGATGACGCGCCATCTTCCTCTGCGGTAACAAGTCCAGCCGCTGAGCCAAAACCTACAAAGCAAGTCAAGTCCAACCTATGGCACGAAGCCATGGAAAAGCTCTCAGAAGACGACAAGACGTGGATCAACGGCAACTCCGAACAGTTTCTAGATTCATCTAGCCCCGGCGTCCGTAGCATCATCGCTCTTGTTGATGAAAAGCGAAAAGTATGCGAAGCTCAAAGATGGACAACCCTCCCAGTATTCAACACCACTATTTCGTTATCTGACCTGGCCAGCAACGCTATCACATGGCTCAACAAGTTCAAAGAAGTTGGCGACACGATTGTGCAGTACGACCCTGGACATGCAGCCTTGCCATGGGCTGCAGTAAGGTTTATCCTTCAATCTGCCATTTCATACCAAGAGCACATGGAGTTCTCGCTAATCAGCGTTGAAAAAACGACAAGGATCGTCCATAGGTGCCAAATCTACGAACTGCTCTACAACTGCGGCACCCTGGATGCCCAGGTTGTCAGCGGCCTTGAGAAAGCCTTGGTTGACCTATACGCCTCACTCCTTCATGTCCTTGCACGAGTGGGCAAATTCCTCAGCAAAGGCACGGCTGATCGTTCCCTCTATGCCGTCTTTAGGCCAACTGAGGGAACGGATCTTCTCTCCGAACTGGAAAAGTTGGAGACCGAGGTCATCAAGGAAGCCTCAGTCTGTGAGAGCAAGCGGAGTGTCGAGTCTGATTCCAAGTCTCAAGAACAAGTACAGAAGCTTCAATCTCTCCTCAAGCTGGAGGAGCCCGTTCTTCGGATTGACGAAAACGTCCAGAAAGTCCTCGAGAAGATGGGAATGGATGACCTGATACGCATTCTGGATTGGATCTCTCCACTTGAGTACAATCAACCTCATCAGCGAGTGAAGGAAGCAAGGACCAAAGGCACGTGTAACTGGATCGTTGAACAACCAAAATTCTACGAGTGGCAGAGTGAGACCTCTTCCATTACTTTCTGGCTTCAAGGATTCGGTAAGTGTCAACAGTAGGCATCTCGAGAAGCTGTTCTGACTCCCTTGTAGCCGGCACAGGGAAAACTTTCATCACTTCGAGAGTGATTGATCTGGTGGCAGAGACCCTTGAAAGCAAACGAAATCATGAAGGATTCGCCTACTTCTACTGCAATCAAACTGAACCAACTCGTCGACAAGCACTCTTAGTTCTCCGGAGCTTCATCAGACAGCTCTCATCACCCAAGTCCATTTCCGGACACCTTGACCCCAAATTGAAGCAGCTATACACCGATTCTCAACTCAATGGAGCTGGATGGACTCTTAATCTCTGCAAGGAAATCTTGGTTCACCTATTTAACCTCTATCCCCATACCACCATCATACTAGATGCTCTAGATGAATGTGAGACTGAAGAGAGAAGATTGCTGCTCAACATCTTTGATTTGGCATCCAAGTCTTCATCACGACCTGTCAAGATCTTCATCTCCAGCCGTCCAGAAGGCGACATTCGACAACGCCTAATCCACCTACCCAACCTTGAGATCTCTGCCAAGAACAACGGCCACGACATTGCAGATTTCATCAAGCAGAGCTCAGAGAATGAAGATTTATGGAACATAGCCCTGGCAGGGAATCCTGGCCTAAAGGAAGACATTGTCCAGACACTGATCGAAAAGAGTGACGGCAAATTTCAGTGGGCCAGGCTACAGATTGACCAACTCAGAGTCATTGATCACGCAAAAGATCTCCGAGCCAGGCTGGGAAAGCTCCCCAAGGATCTCAAGTCATCATACGACGAGATATATCAGAGGATTTTAGATCGTCCAGAATACTCCAGAGCCCGAACACTCAGGGCTCTGAAATGGGTCATGGTCTCACCCTTCCCTCTGTCTACTGAAGAACTTCTGGATGCCATACGTGTGGACCCATACGGCGAGGAGATTGATGAGCCTGGCGAAGTCACAGAAGAGCAACTCCTCGGTTGGTGCGCAAACCTGCTTTTCCTAGACAAAAAGCCACACTATTATCTCTCAACTCCTGCTGTCTGGCGGCCTTGTCACCTTTCAGTGGTCGAGTATCTTGAGGAACGCTTCATGGTGCCCACCGCGCATTTGTTCGTTACAATGGCCCTCTTGTTTCTTCTGGTTTCCCAACCGGATAAAGCAGAGCAAGGGGAACTTGTTGTACAACGTTACGCTCGGGAGTATTGGGTGGTGTTTGTCCCAAAATACGACAAGCCCAACATTGACTTTAGCCTCGCCCCATACGACAAACTCGTGGCCATGTTGAAGAGATTTCTCGGCACACCGACGGAAAGTTCCGAGGCCTATCACCGATGGGTCCGCCTTCTCGGCTCGGTTGGCCTTGAGTCTGGGGTGCTTGCGAGCAAAGAATTCATCGGGTCTTCCAGTCCTCTATTTGGAGTTTGCGTCTACCCAGTCTTCTACCCTCTGAGAGATTGGTGGGAGTCAGACGGTGTTGAATTCGACCCTTTGGTATTGAATGAAGCCGGAGAGAATCTTCTAACCATGGCGGCCACGTCAGGTTGCATGTCAATCTGTGAGAGCCTCGTTAGACGAGGCGTCCAGGTGAACCCTGAGAGACACGGGGAATATTTTGGTAGTCCCCTCGTGGCGGCAGCAGACCGGGAACACACTCATATCGTTGAGTTTCTCCTCGATCGAGGTGCTCACGTTGACCTACCTCTCCAGAGTGGCCGATTTGGAAGTGCCCTCGCTGCAGCACGCAGTACAAGCATGTGCCAGCTATTGATTGACCGGGGGGCAGACGTGAATCTTCAACTACATTCTGGAGCGCATGGAAGCGCCCTGGCCTCCGTGGCATTCTACGGGTCCCAAGGCATAGCTTCACTCCTCATCAAGAAGGGGGCAGATGCAAATTTACCACTGTCACACGGAAATTACGGAAATGCTTTGATCGCTGCATCATACGGGCAGAACCTAGACATGGCCCGTTTTCTCGTCAAGCATGGAGCAGATGTCAATCAGCTCCCGTCGGCTGGCATCTACGGCAGTGCTCTCATAGCTACTTGCCACGGGCTCTACGGCCCCTCAGCCATGATCGAGTTTCTAATCGAGAATG
This sequence comes from Fusarium duplospermum, assembly GCA_003946985.1. Taxonomy (NCBI): domain Eukaryota; kingdom Fungi; phylum Ascomycota; class Sordariomycetes; order Hypocreales; family Nectriaceae; genus Fusarium; species Fusarium duplospermum. The sequence continues at coordinate 20,618 of NKCI01000308.1, read as the reverse complement.
GAGCAGAAGTGAATGCGATCGCCAAAGTCGGGCGGTACGGAAGTGCTCTTGCTGCCGTTATTGCAAATGACTTCCACAATCGCCGGCGCAAATCGAAGATAGACTTATTGATAAGGCATGGGGCAGATGTGAACCTTGTCCTTCCTGCTGGGCTATATGGAAGTGCTCTTATAGCAGCAGCCTCTACCGATCTCGCCCCATACGTGCAACTGGTCAAGAAGGGAGCAGATGTCCACCGTCATATTCTGCATGGGTGCTACGGAAGCCCTCTCATAGCAGCCATGCATTCTGAATCGACTGAGCTGGTCAGCTTCTTGCTCGAGCGGGGAGTGGAAATAGACCAGATCCCCGACGGAGAAAAGGTCGTCTTCGGAACAGCCCTAATAGCAGGAGCCTGCTGGGGATTCACATCGGGTGTCCAGATGTTGCTCGATGCTGGAGCCCAAGTGAACCTAAGGACTGAGATTGGGAGGTTTAAAACTGCTCTATCAGCTGCTAGGGCAGACTTGACAGAGGAGGGAGGAGTTTTTGAGCACATTCCGTGGTATGATGATGAAGGTCGGGATAAGTGGAAGTCCGAGGTAGAAGAGCTGTTGCTGGAGTATGGGGCAACAGAATGAAATGGTAGTCCAGCAGTCATCAAGGATCTTGTTTGGGGCATATCATAAATATATTTCTTTATTCATATAGGCTGCAAGGCCTAACGGATCTCGAATATCCTCGGTCTTTTGGAACCCTCGGCCGGCTACTCGCGCCTGCCGGCTGTTCTGAAGCCATCGAAAGCTGACCCATGGGGGCATGTGGTCCATATTCTTGTCGCATATGATCCTCCACTCATACGCGCCGGCAATTGTGTGACCCAAGTCAGCTTGAGGCTAGTGACATTGCGGCGCATTCAAAAGTCATCTTGAACTCGTCCTTTATTCTTAGAGAGCTCTCCTGGAGTATCTACAAAACCTTCATCTACTCTATTCCCGGTCACCGTTCCCGCGTGCCAGCTTTTACTGTCAATCATGCGCGCCCATAGCATTCTCCGACAGACCAGTTTCATCACAAACCTTTCTCGTTCTCAGCAATGGCGTCTAAATGCTCAGGATTTGGTCCGATTAGGGACCCAGAACTCTTTTGCAACATCCTCCGTGGCTTTCTCAACTGACAGGTCTAATACAATCGGCTTAATCGGCCTTGGCGCCATGGGCAAACACATGGTCAGCTGCTGCAGATCTGACTATACGAAACCGCGATCTAACTTGACTGCCTAGTTCAATAACCTTGTGTCGAGATGCAGGAACCCAGGAAATGAGGTTGGATTTGCATTGTATGATGTAAACCAGGCTGCAGTAGATAATATCATTAAATACCACGACTCTCAGCACCCCAATGTGCCTCTCACGAGTTGCTCATGCAAGTATGCACCATGAGATGAGACTTTCAAGGTACCTAGGTTAGTGGCACCGCTAACGCCTTACAGCACCTTACGATGTAGTTCAGACAGCTTCTACTATTATCAGCATGGTTCCTACTGGAAAGCACGTCCAGGAGGTCTATGCTGGCAAAGGGAAGAGTGTCCTGAACGCTCTCAAGGATATAAGTCAAGATCAGCGCGCAGAAACTCTCTGCATTGATCAGTCTACCATTGAGCAAAGTGTCAGCAAGGCAGTCGCCTTGCAGCTGCGACAAATCGGGGCAGATCTGGTGGACGCCCCAGTCTCAGGAGGTAAGCCGAATGACCCAGTTCTGTAGCCACCACTTAACCCACCATGACACAGGTGTTATTGGTGCAGAGAAAGGCGCATTGGCAATCATGGTTGGTGGATCAAAGACCTCCTACGATCGCTCTGTCTCCGCCTTGCAATCCATGGCTCGCAAGGTCACATATTGTGGTGACCTCGGTTCACAAGCTAAAGATTCCTCGTCATAGGTCCGTAACGCGATGATGGAGCCAGCGACAGTCACAGCGTAGCCGCTGGATGAAGAGTGAAATGAGCAGCCCAACTTGCGCGCCTCACGGATAAGAGTCATCATCTGCTGTGCATGAATCCAGGCTAGTTCAGATGATCGTTTAATGAAACTGATGGGCGCAAGGTTGCGGCATGTGTTGATGCGTCGACGTAATAAGAATGGATGGTTGAGCAGATAATAGCAGAGATGGAAAAGTGCTCGAGAGAAGATGATGGGCCCTGAAGATTGGCTGTCCACTAGTCCTTCGGTCGAGATACGAGGTGCAAGCATCTCATTGACTGGTCTCTGCATCTCCAGATATGCTTCGAAATGTAAAAGATTAGATTCGATTTCGGCAAAGTCCGAGCTAGGATCCCAAGGTGGATATGGTCCTCTAATGTTGAAGTCTTGAAGAACATATTGCGCACATCGGCCTAGGATCTACGAAATAGCAATGACCTGAGCCAAAGGGCATTGCCGTTGAGATACTGAAAGCGTTCGGTTCGTCATCTCGTCCAACGATTGTGTCTTGACCCACGCTGAGCTATGGCGTAATCGACCAGCTATAATTATAGTGAAGTGTAAGACACAATAGTCATGATTTTAAGATGTCGGACATTAGAAGATGGAGAAACGTACCAGTAAAGTCGAACAAGCCCAGCAAGGCGACCGTCTGAACAGTCGACGCCTCTGCCACCTTACCGACGGTAAAACAGTCCGAAACGATGAGCTTCTAAGATCTGTTTGCATATTCGACAGACATCTCCAATGCACGCCCCGAAAAGTACGGATGCGAACAGAACCGAACTGCCATGGCCATGACGGCTAGGACTAGATGTCTAGGGATGGTTTGTTCGGACAAACGTTGCCGGAACGTCTCCTCATGAAAGAACGAGTACGGCTGATTATGGCAGTAAGTAAAGTATGAATCAATGACTGCCGTGAACACATCCTCAGGTGTCCCAAAGCCCTCGAGCGTAGCATCATTTTGCGGCGAACGTTGGAACCTGCTGGTGCTTGTCCTCGGGCTGCTCTCAGGGTGTCCGGAAGATGTTGGCAACTCCATACCACCCAGGTTACTGCTATCTAATAGTAAACCGAGGCATCTTTCAATCCTGGTACGTCGTTCAGTATCATGACTGACTCCCTAGCAGGAATATTTAACCTTGCCGCTGTAGGCTCGATCCCATTGTCTCCATCTTTACTTCAAGTCTTGCGATCCTACTTACGAATTCCGAGGTCTAAAAGCCAGTTTTTAATGCACTATTCAGTGATAAATATGGAGCCAATACATACCTGTGTGTCACTTGGCTCGGGGGTTCCTCGTGAAAGGTCCGGGTTAGGGTTGTCGCTACTCGTTGGACGAGGCCCGGGAGCCTGCTGCCGAGAAACTTGAACGGGATATGCGCAGTCTTCTGCCGTTACACCCAAGTCGGGCAAGGTTTTACATTTCGAGCATCACTTACCAATGTTGACTCGTTGACATTGTCCACAGACAGGTCGATCACCAGTGCACCGGCATTTCTTTCGTCTTCCCGAATATCAGCTCAGTGCGCACAAAGGGTTACAATTGCGTACCGGCATTGTAGGCATGCCTGGGCAATGCGCTGCACCGGGAAGTAAGCATCTATTCTAGTCGCCGTCGCGTAGTAGGTAGGACACGGAACGGATGTTTGCGCGTGGATGGAGTCGATGAGCTCCATGCTTCTGGACAGGTCACGGTCTAAGATCCGGACCGGCGGCATGTGGATGGGGGGTTCATACAAAACCCCTCTACGTACCGTAAAAAATGCCCGTTTTAGGCCTAGAGGCCAAGAGATAGACTGCATAGACCGAAGTTGGGGCCGGACCGGCTCCATCCCCCAGTGTTCGAGGCCACGTGTAGATGCTTATCTAGAGTTTCGGTTTCGTAAGTAATGCGACATCAGCTGTAATAGTTGCAACGATCCGTCAGATACAAAAGGCAAGACTGAACGACTTCATAGAGTTCCATGTTTTAAGAAACGATACATTTATCTTTGCCTGATGAGATACTCGGAATAAGAGGACTCCTTCATTTAAACCACCAAGACTATCAACCAGCGACAGAGTACGCACGATTGGAATTACCTACGTAAGTAACTCGAGCATTAAGGGCTCCTCTTTGCGGCTTGTCATAGCTACAATGAGCCTTTACAAACACATCAGAGCTCAAAAAGTTGACATGACTTCTAATCTGACAGCAACGGCGCCACAATGCACAAGCTCTCGCCGGTGATCCTAGACGACGTAAAAGTCAGTCAAACGGCACTCAACTCGTTCCCCGACGCGAGCTACGGTAATGTCTTCTGGCAGACACTCATCTCCAAGCCGAGTACCTGCTCAGACTCGATGTGTGCGGGGATCGCGACTTGTCCATCTAACGGGACACTCGCTCTCCACCAGCACACTCAGGCAGAGATCTACTACGTGCTTGAGGGGTCTGGAGAAGTGGAGGTCGACGGGGTTAGGCACCGTGTTGCCGAGGGTAGCATGCTTTGGATCCCCGGTGATGCGGTGCATGGTGTCTTCTGTGGGCCTAATGAGACGCTCAAATGGCTGTATGTCTTTCCTGAAGGGTCTTTCGAGGATATCGTCTACCGGTTCAAACCCGCGAAAGATGCTTCGAAAACCGGTGTCTCATCGAGGCGTGAAAAGTTATGATTAGGGCCAGCTAGCAGTCATATAATAACGACTCCAACCTTCTGCAATGATCTCGCGCTATGCTAAGATGTTTAAATGATGGTATAGAGAAGTCTTTCACTCCCTAGGTACTCTATATAGAATTGAGGCTCCCCAAAGAGCGAAATAGAACCCAACTTGGCGGCGGTGCTCGCAAGATGAAGGAATACTCCGCATTCTTCGACCTTGTACTCGTTGGCACATGAGCCAACGGGTATGTCGGTTATCCCGGCTTCAACTATGATAAAGAACACATTTCCCCGCATTCTTCATCGTCGTCATAGCAAGGTTATCAGCCATCCCAAGACCCTCGGTCGACGATGTTCATGCAAAGGGTGCGTTTTCGATGCCTAATTCGTTTAAGCCGCAGGTGGTCAAGTATAAGCCCACACTGGGAGTGTGTGCATTTACGGACCGTGCCCACTCTCCCCACACGGAGGTGAACGCTTGAGCCGAACAACTCAAGGCGGATAGCAGGTAGCTTTATGAGGGCATTGCCGTATGTACTTCCTGGTTCCGTCAGGAGGTTAGTTATAATTGTTATAAGACAGGCTTACTGAAGTCGTTCATCTAAATCTGGTCACTCGATAAAGTAAAGCCAGACTATTTGACATAATCTGTGCTCATTATTCCTCCATTAATTATTCCTAAATTATTCGTCAAACACCGACAATGACACGCATAGTTTCAGGTGCTGATATCTACGAACTGGGTTCCTGGATCGACTCTGAGGCACTGCCAGTGCCTGATGATGCACGTCACCTTCTCAAAATACTAGCGGAAGCGACGCCGCGATTCACCAAAGATGCCGCGATTCTCAACGCCGTGTCTTTCACCGGCTCCCCTCAGACAATTGTACCCGGTCCACTCAAATCAGTCGTCATCGCTGCCGCCTTGCATGCTATGAGCGGCATAGTCGCTAACGAGCTGCTGGAGCTTGGAGACGGACAAGATTCCAACCGGACCGTGTCTGTCGATACCGATCATGCTTCATTTTAGCTCGGAAGCGTGGGTATGAGTAGGCGAAATGGCCAAACCATCCGGGAGATTGCCAGGAATGGAAAGCTATCCGCCATCTTCCCTAAAGATCTCGAAGGGGACATCTTCGCAATACCACTCAAATTGCGTGCTACCGCAAACTACGAGACCAAGGACGAAGGTGTTTGGTTTCAACTACATGGGTCTCTAAACGCAGATCCGGTACTTCAGACCATTGGCATCGACCCATCAGAAAACTGCAGCAGTAATGACGAGGCCTATCAGCTCATCGCCAAGCACGTACGCAAGTTCGGAGCACATGAGCTGGATATGATGAACTTGGTTCAAGGTCTTTGCGGAAGTATCTGCTATACTCCTGTTGGATGGAGACAGACACGCATGGCCAAGGACTTGTCCAAGCACCCCTTGATCAACTACAAGCAGCAGACACATGCAGTCCCTACGCCGGCCATTCCTTTGCCAGTGTCTGCCGATAAACGGCCCCTGGCTGGCATCAAAGTCGTGGAGCTTGTTCGTATCATTGCAGGTCCTGTGATCGGGACGACCTTGGCAGCTCTTGGAGCGGACGTGATCCGCGTGAATTGCGGCCGACTGCCTGATTTCAATGTAAGCTATTATTACCCTCTCACATTTCCTCAGGCACTCTTCACTTGGTGGACTCTTCATCATTTCCTTGCTTCTTTCGTCTGGCTATATCAGGAATGTATTCAAGCTAACAACATGTCATAGTCGCTTCAACTTACTTTGAATGCTGGTGTTAGAACCACGGATGTTGACCTGGCTAAAAATGACGAGGTAAAACACTTGCTCGGGCTAATCGCAGACGCAGACGTCTTCATCCAAGGCTATAGGCCAGGAGTGATTTCCCGAAAGGGGCTCAGCCTTGACAATCTCCTAGAAATGGCTAGCAAGAGAGGCAAAGGCATCGTGTATGTGGAGGAGAACTGTTACGGACCAGATGGACCCATGGCAGAGCGACCCGGCTGGCAACAAATTGCCGACGCCGCCTCTGGGTGTTCCTACGTCACTGACCGAAGCTTGGGTCACAAAGACGGAACATGTGTGCTACCCGCTTTGCCTGTACCGGATATGCTCACAGGGTTGATCGGATTCATCGGTACTATGATGGCTATCAGAGATCGTGCACGTCAAGGCGGTTCTTATCATGTGTTTGCCTCTCTCATGGCCGCGGCTGCTCTTCATCCAAGCCCTGAGGTAGGGTTATACTCACCAGAGGTGGTACAGAGTTGCAACGACAAGTTCGGTTGGAACGAGACTGGTCCTGACCTTTTTATGCTCGAGCTTTTGGACGTGGTACTAAAGGGATGGAGTCAAGTGATGCCGAAGTACCTTGGGGAAGACTCACCTTATATGTCTACCTTGAAAGGTGACTGGGGCCAATTCCAGGTGCTGAAGCCGGTTGTTCAGCTACGCAAACGCGTCACCATACTTTTCATCCGCGCCAGAGCCTAACTGCTATCGTAGCAGTGCTGCGATGATGTGGCGATAGAAAAGTATTTTTGTATATAGAGCTTTTCTTCAGGGAAATTAACTGGTTAGCCCAGTGTCATGACATGTACAAGTATAGAATGTTGGTTGTTTTGCGACTATTCGTAATCATAAACTACTTACATTTGGACGTGCTGGATTACTAGTAGACAAAAAATGTCGTCTTTATTGTCGTAAAAGCCTGGTGCAATATAGATAGCTATAACTGTGATCAAACGAGGACAGCATGCCACTCTTAAACAAACGAAGTGAATGCAATCAAGTAATTGCGGAGATGAAAGCCACGGGATTTAAGATACTGCATAGCAAATTCTAGATCCTGGGGCTACTTTGATCTTCGATCTCAATAACGAGCTTGCCCGTCTGACGTCCAGCTTTCATATCGTCAAAGAGGCCATCAATATCCCCAAGGTTGCTCAGCCCTCGTACTGTTCTGCTGATGACTGGTCGAATCCCCATACGGTCGACGAAGGCGACCATATCCCGACACTCTTGCCTGGAACCCATTGTGGTTCCCTTTAATTCCGCGTTTAGAAGAACAGCCGGCATACTCTAGCTCATCTTTGGGGAGACGGTCATACCATATTATACAATAACACCACCTGGCTTGAGAAGCCTTACGGCTTTGCTAACGATATCGCCGCCTGCTCCATCAATAACAGTATCAATAAACGGCCTCGATGATAGAAGTTGCTGGCGAATTTCGGCTTCCCATTCTTCCGCTTTGTAGATGGTGCCGCCTTGTGCACCCAAGTTCCTAGCTCTGTCGAGCTTTTCCTGACTACCAGACGCAACGAAGACATTGACGCCCATGGCCACGCTAAACTGTAAGGCTGAGAGAGCAACACCACCTCCGATTCCCGTGATTAGAACGTTCTGCCCTGGCCGGATAGCAGCCTTGGTAGTTAATGCCCGCCAGGCTGTGAGTCCGACCAGTAGTAGAGCTGCCCCCTCCACGGCAGACAAGTGTTTCGGAGCGGGAATAGCCTCGTCCTGATGAACACAAACATAGTCTTGCGCTGTCCCCACATCGTAGAGACGGGTTGATCCGGTGATGGACCACTTTGTTCGGTCCTCTGGTCCAGCTGGATCAGATATCCAACCTCGCATAGGTGTTAGGAGGACATTTTCCCCGAGGAGGGAGTTATTAGAAACCCCCCTCCCCAGCTCAGTAACCACTCCACAGCCGTCTGATAACATGGGGTGATGGAGGGATATGGCAGGGTACTGGTGTTGCCGAACGAACAGATCGCGGTGGTTCAGCGTAGCCGCCTTGAGCCGATCCCTCGAGGACCTCATGATCTCCGGGTACAGACTTCTCAGTCTCCCTGAGCTGTAAACTGCCGATAAAAATCAGCATTTGTCTTTGAATCCGTCGGGTTGGAGCTTACGGGTAGTAAACCTCTCCAGGCTTGCCTGCAGCCTTTCCGAGATGGAGCACGCGGGGCATAACTGCACTCAATTCTTTGGAGATTCTGAACATGGTGCGTCACACTGACGCTAATCATTCGGGGGCAATTTCTTAAGATGATTTCAGGGTGCCGGTTCAGCCATTAAGTTATCTCGAGGAGCCGAAGCGTGGCGTTTGCCGGACCGTGCCCACCGAGCACCCTTCGATCAGATCGTCTCAGTGGGTACGGTTCGGCGACGATGCCGGTCAAGGAATCTGGAGCCCCAGAGTTTTGGCCCCAGTACCACGGTGTGAAAGCAGGAGAACCCATTACGAATAGGTACACGCTGAATTATTGACTGTTTGTCAATTATCAGATAGGATGGCTTAGGAAAGCTCCATGGAAGCACCGCTCATGCCTTGGTATATCATTGGTTCGCCACGTATAGAGCCGGTTCACTTCTCATATATACTTATGCAGCTGCCGACAAAGAGGAAAAGTCCTGGAGCTGTATAAAGGGAAAGGGCAGTGATATTTTAGGCAAGCCTGCTTGGAATAAGAAATAGATAAAGGGGGAGTATTTAAGTATCCCTCGTGAGACAAGAATAAAGAATAAGATAAATAGAAGTGCAAGGTAAAACAGCTACTACTCGAGTATAAAACAAAATAAAATAGTAGTTAAATAGGTATTAAGAATCTTATTTAGGGCATATTACATGTGTATTCCTTGTGCCCACGACTATCCCTGAGACACCTGAAGGAATCGATCGCAAAATGGCCCTTCACTACTACGGAAGACAGCTACTCATCCGAGAACTAAGTCCCGTTTTGAAAGACGATGCAAAAGTTCTCATTGTACTAGATAGTACGCGTGGGAATCCGAGCCAACTCAACTGAGACGACTTGGACCTCAAATCTAGCTTTACCTTGGCATCTGTAACACAACATTGTGTCACAATGACCGATGCCATGATTCAGGCATATGCCACTGAGCAAAGACAACAAGGTCATAAACGCCGCCGTTTCATTCACGCCCATCCCGGAATCGTCCCGACCGACATCTACAAAACACTCCCATGGTATATACGTGGTGTCCCGAAAGCTCTCAGTCAGGTTTTTGGTGTGTCGCCTGAAACATGTGCCAAGAACTTACTCAAGGGGACGTATAAGTGTGCAGCCGCCGACAAGGAGGACAAGTTCTGGAGCTGTATCAACGAAAAGGGTGATGTTGTTCTGAACAAGCCTGTTTGGAGTGAGGAGCAGATTCAGAGAGTTAGGGATCATACGTGGAAGGTTATCGATGATGCGCTGAATGTGAGTGATTGAGAGGACGGTAGTTACTGGAGGATCAAGATTATCATTACTCTTAGACTTATAGATGTAAATATTGGCGTAAGGTGTCTCATTGAAGCGCAAATTCAAGAACTTCGAACAACGAGAAAGCAATGAAGGGAACACATGGTGAAACCAAGCAATGGACATTTATATCTCGGAAACGCCACGACCACCAGCGCCAGTCTATGCCCCTTTCTCGATTAGTCGGCCATCCACCTGCATCTGCCTATACAAAAGACTAGAAATGTCCAAAACTGAAATGGCGGTAGATATTTAGTCAAAGATTGGCACATGTGAAGACCCGCGGGAAATCTTATGCCAGAAGGAGGCCGTCCAATCATGCCTGTGTAGGTATCATCACCACAGAGTCGGTGCACATGTCTCTCCACAATCAAGGCCACGAACGATGTCGTTTTCCCAAAAAATGAGGTCTCTTCCGCCCTGTGTCTCGATCATGGCGAGCGGAAAGTACCTTTCCATCTCTTCGGTCGTCCAATTCCGCCTCCGGCCTTCATGGCCTGGGTTTCAGTCTGAGCAACTGAGCTCCCCACCCCCCTTCCAACCGGCAGGGACCGAGGATGATGTTTTTCATGATCTTGCAGAATACCACAAGGGCCTCGGACCTGTTATCTCCAATACCAGAAAGATGAAAAGAACCGCTCCGCAAGTGTTGAGGTATTCTCAAACAGGGACTCCTGGCCATAGAAAAGAGCATTGCAGAAGCCATCGAAACGGAAATACGCCTCCATTCCTTCTCTTTCCCACTTTCCTAGATAGTCCTCAGAGCCTTGCATCATTGATATTATAAAATAAGACAAATCAAGTTGCATATCAGGCGGTGTAGAAAGCGACATCGATGGGATCTGTGGGCTGGTCTGCGACACGAATTCTTTGCCGTTGTGGAAGAGGGGGGTAAGATGGCAAAGAGCGACCAATTTGTTCTCCTGTTCCTCCAGATCAACCTCTTCTTTGAGGACTTGCTGTATCTTGCTTCTCAGGACTTGTCTCGAGCATCCTTGGTACTTCTCGCGAACGTGCCGAAGACGGTCAGCCAGCAATGCCAGCGAAAGCACTGGGTCTGATTGAATCTGGTACTTGAGTCTCTCTTTCACGCCTCGTAGACAACGGAGTCGGTTTTCTTCAAGGCAAGCTAGCATGGCGGGTGAGGCTGAGATGAGGGCTTTAATATCGACGGCGGAGTGGCATCGGTCTATGGTCGCGATGCGGAGTTCTGTGGGGAGGTTCTGGAAGTAGTCGTCGGCCAAGAAAGTACGTCGTTGTACCAGTGGTGGTGGAGGCCTCCCAGGGGAAGAGGGGAAGCTCGTTGGCTCGGTCATGATGGTGATGGTAGAAGTATTGGCGGTGGTATGAAGATGCTTGATGGTAGATCGGCGGTTGATGTTTCAAGGATGGCGTTTACTTCGAGAATGGTGATTTGTAGGGGGATAACGAGCAAAGATTGTGCCGAGTCTCACTTCCAAGAGCTGTGAATCTTGGTGAAGGGCCCGGAGAGGAACACGAACGAGACAAGAGAGAGGTAACGGAAACGCCTTGAGAGGCATGGCACTCAATTTGTTCAAAGTCAAAATTCAAGCGACGTGTCTTAATGTTTGAGCAGATGAACTCAGTCATTTTCACTTTCTATGATGCATCATGCAGCTTGATTTAGACCATGACGCTCTGGGTTGGGAGAAACGGGGAGTAGGCACGCTCGAGAGGATGACACTGCAGGTAATCGACATTCGGTTACGGGTAGGAAAACCCTCGTTGGCAGAAAGGTTTAATGCCTAATCCAACAATCTAAGGATCGATTTTTTGACATATGATTCTTTTAATAAGCGGCTATGTCACAGCCACAGTTCATGACAATGATAAAAGCATACCTTGATAATGGTGATCCTACAGCTCGTTTGTGGCGCCCTCCTAACCTATAGCTCGGTGTGTCTGCCATGGGAGATTACAGTGTAACAAACAAGACACGATCTAATTTTGTTCCAAGCCCACAAATAATCAGCCCGCCATGTACAACCGACAAGATAAATTTCAACATCGAATAAGATCAAAACACGAGTAATGGCAAGCTGGAGTTCATGTAGAATGCACTGCACATGTCGTCGAATGGCTTGCAGTAGCGTGGCCAAGTCCCCTAACCCATTATCCCTGTCTACCTACCCCTCGCCTCCACTCTGGATCTTCTATTTTTCCCTACCTACCTACTTTACCCCTTGCCGAATGCAATCACCGCTTTGATATCCACTTTTCTATCCAAACAAGGGGCGAAGAAACATCAACAAAACTGCCCAGCTACCAAAGAATCCCTCATCAGCGTCATTCATCACGATCGACATCTCGAACCCGCCACCGATACAACCTACCTAGCCAGGGGCTACCAGCTGGGAAAGCCGCCAGCACAGGCGCAATCCTCAGCGCCACTTCAACCTCCATACCACTACCACCCCCTCCACCCACCCCCTTGCTTGGCTGCAACGCTACGACCGTCTGCGGCTCTGACTCTCGAAAGCAGCTTTTGCGCTGTCTCATCCTTCACCTGCCGATCCCACCGAACGAGTGTGCCATCCCTTACGCGCGGCTGCCGCACAGCCTCTCAAACCGACTCGCACACACCACCACACACTCCATAGTCTCTAATTAATAACCACACAAGCCCGCCGCCCAAAATGCCGCCCAAGACACCAAATTCCACCGGCACGCCCATCTTCTCTACCTCCATCTTCTCCTCCTCCTCCAACGCCGCCGCCTCCCGCCCTACGACCCGTGACGGCCACGGCATCGACCCCCTCAACACTAGCCACCCGAACCTCCTGACGAAAGACCGCAAGCCATCCTTCTCGCGCAAGTCCTCACTATCCGGATCGCGACGTCGTGGGAGTTCCTTCGGAAACGGTCCAAATGCCTACGTGACGGACGCAGCAGCGCCCCCCGCCCTCCCTGAATACGCGCTGGCTGCCGCTGCTAAAATATCACCGCGACCCGACCTCGCCGAGGGTCATCATCTACCGCCGGCTCCCGACTTGGGTATTCAGATGTTGAATAGGACTGCGACTGGATCAACAATTCACTTGGGCGGCGGTATGACGTCTCATGGGACTTCAAATGGTGCGCCTGGTACCACTGGTGTGTGGCAGCAGAGCGAGGCCAGCATTATGCACCATCATGTCACTGAACTCGCCAACAAGCGCATTTCCACACTTGACTATTTGCGCAAAGCGTGCGTTGTCCAGCAGCACACTCCTATGATCGCACACTAACAGAATGCAGTCATGAAGGCCGTGTCCACTGGTTCAAGACCTATCTCTTCGAAAAGCAAGATCTCCACCGCATGCCCTCGTTCGACGCACGGAAGCTCGGTCGCAAAGCAACAAACCATCTCCTCCTGGGCCTCTCCCTCCCCACCGTCGTCGATCTCTACTCCTCCACTCCGATCGAGTTCCTCCGAAGTCTAAACACCCTCCTCTCCGAATACGACTCTTTCCAACAACTTCATGGCGATTCCTCAACAGCCGCCTCCTTGACTCGCGCACGTCTTCCCAGCATGTTCCGACGACCGGGCGGCAAATCGCGACGATCAACATCTGCCGCTGATATGCACCCCATGGTGGACGAGATGGCTCCTATGCCAGCAGCCGGTGGGCCTGCGCCTGCAGTTATGAACTTTGCGGCGTCAGAGACGGATCTGCTTCCTGGCGAAGAGTATTCCCACCTCTTGACACCATCGTTGCCGTTCGATCCTGATTATTTTGAAACGTTTGCGACGTTGTGCGACGTCTTGATCGATTGTTATACCCGATTCTTGGCGCTTGTGCCTTCACCCCGCGAATGCTCCGCTCCCGTTGCCGAGCTCTTCACCAAAGCCGACTCACGAGTACGAAAGATTATCGTGCAAGGCATAGTACGAGAATTCGAAGACCAGAGCCGACATCACATCAAGACGGAAGTAGCCAGCATCGGCAAAGTCGTCCTAGGAGGTCTCATGTGAGATCCTCCCTCGGATTTGGGTTAATGCGTTTGACGGAGTTCTTGAACGTAGCATGGAGTTGATGGCTGGGAAGCGCAAGACATGGATATCCTGGTTGTGATTCTTGCCAGGAGTTTGGTTGTCTTAGAAATGGGTGTATAATCTGGTGTCTAATTCATGCCGAGATGAAGACTATGAAGGGTTATCATGAGAGGGATATGTCGTCTTGTATTCATGTCGTCAGCAGAGACCATTTCATCCATCTTACAGCAGGTCCTGTATAAAACATCCAATACTATTCTACACTTTTCTACACTTTGTCTATTTCTTGCCTTTGTTTTCCTTCTCCTTTGCTTCCTCTTCGATGACGAGGAGCTCAATGTCCCTGCCAACAAGCCAATCCCTGGCACCATCCATGATTCTATCCAGCTTTTCACCACCTTCCAGCACGTTGGGCAAGTCGTGAACATCTATCCCCGCTCGATGGTCAGTACATCGATCCTGGTTATAGTTGTACGTCCTGATCTTGTCACCACGCGTAATCTGCGTCTTGGACAGTACACTGTTTCTCAACTTTGCAGCCTCCTCTTCCCTCGCTTCTCTCCTCTGATCAGCAAGCCTCGCACGCATCATCTTCCACGCTTCCTCTCTGTTCCTCTGCTGCGATCTGTGATCTTGCATCGAAACCGTTGTTCCCGTGGGCAAATGTGTCATCCTAATCGCAGACTCCGTTTTGTTGACGTGCTGTCCACCCGCACCGCGAGCACGCATGGCTTCAATCTTGACTTCTTGTGGGTTGACGTAAAAGTCGCTCTCCGGATCTTCAAAGTCGACACTGCCGGTACCATTTTCGGGAAACGATGGGAGAACCCAGACTGCGACGGCACTCGTGTGGACGCGACCTTTGCTCTCGGTACTGGGGATACGCTGGACTCGATGCATACCTGCCTCGCTTCGGAACAGGTCGTAGGCACCTTGGTCTTGGATTTCGAGGACGGCTTCTTGGAGGGGATTCTCGCCGGCCGAAGAGGATGAGTCGCCTGCCGTGTCGGCGAATTCGTACTTCATCACGCTATGTCGGTATCCCTTTCGCATACAGAGCGCCTTATACATCTTAAACAATGTGTCGGTAAAGTATCGACCTTCGAGACCACCGGGACCAGGTCGAAATTCGAGCATGCATGGAAAATCGGCGAATGGATGGCGAGGGGTGAGACTGGCAGAGAGGTTCCTCGCAAGGGACTCAAGCTTTCCCGTCTCAGTCTCTAACTCATCACGAGCAATAGAGACAAGATCGGCGTCTTGTTCGGGGTCGTTGAGCATGGCTGTCAACTCAGCAACAGAAGCCTGCGACTTTTCCCATGCCTTCAAAGCCTCGGCAACACGAGAAAGTTCGCCGACGCGCTTAGCTTTTGTAGAATCGAAAGAAGCGTTGAGTGTCTTTTGAAGATCGTCGTATTCGGAAGTCATGGATTGGGCGCGCTGAAGAAGGGCGGGAGCAAGAAGCGACGAGGTATCTGTGGTCAATGGTTAGCCAGAGCTTTTCGCCTCGAGGTATGGGTGTTGGACGAACCATTGGAGGCGAAGCGAACGAATTGGCGCACGTGAGACCGAGCCAGCGCTCGAGTGCAGCTTCTGCATATCCATGGCGCCGGGGACATGGTTTGTGAGAGGAGATTGGGGGGTTGGACGGGGAATTGTTGATGTTGGAGGGGGATCTGAGGTTGAATTTTTAGAAGTCTCATGTACCGCGAAAATCCGGGGATACAGTTGGCGCGGGGCCGATGCAGGTGAATCAAGTCTCACAACAGTCAATTGCAACACCAAAAATGCTGTGAAATGTTGTATATGAATGAATGCTGTATCTAATTCTATAGTCTATTCAATAGGTATTACATGTTAATCATGACCTTTGCCTCTCTTCAGCCTTTTTCGCCGCAAACAACAACGCCGCCCCAAGCATCATACTTGACCCTCCCCACATCTGCGCAGCCAAATAATCACCTCCCGTCATCTGCATAAACTTGCCAGCAAGCGGCGAACCCGTAAGAGCAGCAAAACTAATAATAGTAAAAATCATGCCAATTCTTGTGCCAGCTTTGCTCAAGTCCTTTGTTAAACTCGCGCACGTAGATGGAAAGAGGCTTTGGATCCCGGCGCCAAAGTAGCCGAATACAGAAACCCAGGCGAAGCCGCCGGGGAGCGTGTCGACTTGGGACCACATGTAGATGCAGATGCCGGCTGAGAGGATTGTTGGGATGAAGACGTTTACGGCGCCGAAGTAGCGGTCTGCGAGATAGGCTGCTACCATTCGTCCCGGTATGCCCACGGCGTTGATTACAATGAGGATGGTGAATGAATCCGATGCCGTTCCATCCAATTTGTCAGTCGCGTATTGACGAGCCTATGAAATGTGAGCAACCAGGAAGCAAACAGTTTCGTCAAGCGAACTTACATAGTTGTACGAGATCCAAGTCGGCCAAAGAGTAAAAAACATGGCCACGGCAAACAACACGTAACTCAACTCCTTGAACGCCGCAAGTTCCACAAGCGGACCGGCCTTTCTCGGAGGCAACCTTGTCCTTGCTAGAAGCAAGATGAGGATGGACGCCACGAGGACAACCAAGCCCATCACCCTGACCGTCCAGCGGAATCCGATCTTGGGCATGAGTTGTTGAGCGATCAGGGGAAACACCATGCCTCCAGTTGCCGCACCGCACGCACCAGCGGAAATGGCGATGGTCTTTTTCTTTGTAAAGTATGTCGACATGTTGGCTATTGTCGGCGCAAAGACAATACCGTTTCCAAGTCCTTGAGCTATACCCTGCGCCAGAAGAACCTGCCAGTACTCCGACGCGATGCTGGTCATGAACACGCCAAGAGTCTGAAGAAACAGCCCGATGAGAAGAGCAGTACGGTAGTAACCCGCATCAAAAGCGCGTCCAGAAAAGGTGCCCACGAGAAAAATAAGGCAAACCTCTAGGCTTCCGATCCACGAGATGGTCGATGGTGGGAGGTTGAACTCGTCTTCATAGTAAGGCTGGAAGATGCCAAAGCTGATGAGGTAGCCCCACGAGTTGAAGGCGACTAGATGACCAGTTACGACTTGTGACCAGGCTCGTAGACCGCCGTCGGGAGGTTCTCCAGGGTCAATTGGACATGTTTGGTCTGAGTCGTCGCCGTTGAGGGTAGAAGAGATGTCGTCATCAGAGCTACGATGTTTCTTCTCGAGTGAAGACTCTGGATCGGTGTCGATGGGTGTAGGGCAGACATTTTCATCCGCACTCCTCATCTCGGCCGCCGTCATTTTGAACAGGATAGAAACAAAGAGATACTGGAACAAAAAAGATCATGTTGAGGAGGTACCCGGGTTTATGTAAAAGTAATACTCGTCCGCATGTCCGGCGCGCCCTTGACGGAGCCCACTCAACTTTTTGTCGCGGGGTTCCGCCTCCGACCCCGGCATCTACCATCCAGCCGAGAATCACGAAATGTGCATTACCAAACAGCTCAGCAATTGTGCAAGATCGGCAAGTTCAATTGGTCCGAGTCGAGAGCATTGTGACGAAAGGGTTTGAGTAGCTGTGGGGATGACAACCTTGAAGCTGGTCATTAGCACATTTTGAGGCGGTAAAGACGGGGAAAACGGGAATAACGGGAGTTTGAGGCTAGTTTGGGAGGCTGAGATGTCCATCGTCAATGGGCGATTGAGTTCCTCGCGTCGCAGCCATAAAACGTGGGTGGGCTTGGACTCTCACCGTAAACTCAACAGGTGAAATTCCAACGGTAGAAAAGTTCAATCGCCCTTTTAAAGGTACAATTGATGATGCTGAATATCTGAAGAGACACCTTTAGTACTGTAATGTTGAAGATGGGCTTGTATAAAATGACCATCTCCGAAGCCAAGATTTCCCCGGATTGCATACCTGCGACAGCCCATGTTGCCGCAACGTTGCGGCAAAGTGGCGGCTAAAATATCGGCATTTGCGGCCCGCGGCGGAAAGGCAACAGACCGGCAACATGGTAATAGCAATTTGCATACATATCATGCCGTCAAAATGTCTGCTTACTAGAGGCATGTGAAATTAAATTATTGGCATCGTTGTGATTTATCGTCAAGGTTTATGCCCACACAGAAGACTTGGCTCTTTGTTTCCGTCTGTTACTACACATCAGCTTCAAGACAACTGGCAATTCTACGCACGTTAATCCTCAAACGTTGTGCCAAGGTTTAGCTGAGTAAGAATAATATTACTGATATGTTTATGTAGAGATCAGATAAAATAATCTAAAGCATTTATTATAACTTTAAGATAAGTCTAGTACTCTTCTGATAATGTCAAGACAAAAGAAAGAGATATGGATGAAACTTAGTAATAGTAGCCTCAGTCTTCAAGAAAATCTTCGACCTCAAGACTAAGAAGGAAAGGTTCCAGTATTCCCACACTCATCGTCCTCTGGGCCAGTCTACTTCAATGCACCCGCCGTGATGTCTGCTGACCTCTGGTATCCCTGCGGATGCTCCCCGTACAGCACCCCTTGATGTTCCCGTATTGGCTGGCCATTGAAGAACTGGCGGTAATGCATAGGTACCTCCCATCGCCATTGGGGAGAACAAACGGAACCTGCCAGAGCCTGATGTCTGGCTTCAAGGCGGCGTTGCTCATTCCAGAAGGCGTCTAAAGCTCTCCCAGGAGCTTCGAGGGTGCCTTGTTCTTGCCTTTTTGTAACAATATGATGGGCTTTTTTATATTCTTCGATGAGTCTTATAAGTTTAAGACGAGGAATTAGTTAAGCTCACTAAAGGCTCTCCTCCTCGTCTCGATTCAGTTATCGCCGATACACATTATACGTTCCCATCACACTGATTACCGTTTATTCATATCCATCCACTTGAATTACTGCCTGCTATCTACCAATAAGCTAACCGGCTTCTAAACTTACGCTCACAAGTCTTCATGCCCTCAAGTCTTTTGCTTCGACGGCTCAAGTCTCCCCCTTCTCCAATTCTGTTCCTCGAAGGCTGAAGAGATCAAAGACGAGAATTGCCCTGTTGACTGCTTGATCCTACCAATGTCGAACAGCGCATGTACCATGCATTATGCTCTATATAGGCTCCTTTCGCGAAAGATGCCAAGCCGCGCATAAAATGCGCACCTCTCTATTGGGGGAACCTGCTACTGCCAGCGTATATGGAAAAGGTCGAGTCAATGTTCTAAGGTATGGTGTCCTCCGATAGCGGCCTGGCGTGCGATTTCTGCGTCGTCGGGGGGTAGACATGCCACGCAGATAAGACCACGTTGACGATCTCGCTGTTGGATCGATCTTCTAGCTGACTGTGTTAGCATCATATCCCAACGTCAACACAGTGGCCGTTTAACTATGGCTTTATAATATTTAGTATACTTTAAGGCCATCTTTGGTAGAGTATCTTCATATTCACTTCATATGAGAACATAATGAGGGATGACGGTGTCCTAATAATCTACCCTGAGAATCTTTATTCTCTTTCTATAAATGCCCTTGATGAGCATCAAGCCTCTATCTGTTCCCAAAACGCATTAGTCTCCCACTCAACCTCTCCTTCGTTCTCATTACGTATCCATATCAAAGCACCCGTTGCTGCGTGAACCGACCTCTGATACCCCAACGGATGTGACCTAGTTTTCTTGCCTTCGTGCTTCCAAACAGGCAGGCCGTTGAAAAACTCGCGAGAGTGTGGCGTCAATCCTCCAGCAGTGAAAGGGGCTGCCAACTCTGCTTGGCACCGCCGCCAGCCTTGCGAAAGGAGCCGATAGAAGGCCGAGCGTAGGGGGCAAGCAGTCTGTTCCATAGGGAGCACCCAACAGTCTACCGGGCAACTCTCCTTCTCAAGGTCCTCGGCCTTCTCGGCGCGGAATTGTAGAAGTAGCAGGACGGCGCCATCGAAGCAGAACACCCGAGGACACTGATATTTATGCGCGTACCTGCGAGCCAGTATCAGCAAAGTAGGCTGCACAATTGCGTGCTTTCTTTTTGTGGCTCGCTATTGATAGCAATGACAAAGAATGAATCTCACGAAGGGATGTCAGCAACGTTAGAGTTTAATGCGTACCCTCGTAGCTCTTGCGAAAGCTTCTTCTGGCTTGCTGAAGAGGAGGGATTTCCCCTCTGCCAAATGGTGTGCTTGATGAGATTTCTCTTAATCTCGCCGACAGCTAGGACACGCTTTGCCCCTTGAGACTTGAACGTAAATATCGAGTCGATATTCTCAGGGATGTTTTCCTCCGAAGGTAGTTTGTTATGTGAAGACTGTAGAATGGACGGGTAACGATTCCAAGCAGACAGCACCACATTCACAATCTCTGTGTTGAACCAATTCTCACAGTCGGCCTCAGTCTCGAATCTCCACTTCCGGCTGTTCGACGGTTCGGCTGGTTGGCTAAGCCTTAGGTTATCATCTTCATAAAGGGGAATAACTATGAGATACCTACCTAAGTACTACTGAAAAAGAGAACCTAATTTTTATCCAAGGCAAAGAGAAATAATATAATAACTATCTAATAGTTTTATTATTATTTTCTTAACTTATCTCTTAATTTCCTTATAATTAAACTATAAAGTTAATTTTTTTTATATTTACTATATTTAACTATAGGTATCTTTTCTAATATAACCGCATAGGGGCTTTAGTAAAAATAGTTAGCCTAACTAAGGTTATAATACAGAGGTATACTCTAAGATACTTTATTTCTACTTAGATAAATACTAAGATATACTTAGCTTAA